>CAJNIZ010038002.1:61908-172210 GCA_905231905.1 Symbiodinium pilosum
AGCAGCAGTAGCAGCAGTAGTAGTACTAGTAGCAGCAACAGCAGGAGCAGTATGAGCCGTGGGAAATATTCAGAACTAACAACCGCAATATTGCTGACCGGAAGTAATCCAGTAGTCATGATGATTGCTAAAGCAGCGGTACTGATAGCAGTAGCAACAGCAACAATGAGGATACAAAACCAGATCTAACAGTAACAGTGGCTAGAACCATAATACGCAGTGATAGTAGCACACGGACTAGCAAGCCAAACAACACAGAAGTGATCACAAAAGTGATAGGAGTCAGCAGTCCAAGTCGTGGTCGTCGTCGTAGTTGTCCTCGTCCTCGTCCTCGTCGTCCTCCTCGCCCTCCTGGTCGTCCTCGTCGCCTCCTCGTGATCCTGGTCGTCCTCGTCGTCCTGGTCGTCCTCGTCGTCATCGTCATCGTGATCATGGTCGTCGTCGTCGTCGTCGCCACCGCCGCCGCCGTCGTCATTGTCTTTATTAGTGGTAGCAACAGTGGTGGCAGGAGCAGCAGAACTATTTAGCAGGCGAAGCACTGGAAGCAGTATGTAGTAATCCCTTCCCCTAATAGCACACCCCTCCCCTTATACGAAATACGGGTTCCCCAGAATTCCGCTCCCAAGACTACGTTAAACAGAACCAAAACTAAAGTCAATTACGGGTCGGATCACTAAATTAGGCAAATCAGTAGCATGACCCCTAAGGATTGGGGTTCTCCTTGATTTCCCAGATATTCATTGTTTTTTTGCATGGCTATTATAGTCAGAATTTACAAAAATCTACATGCAATTTGAATTTGTTCTTTGGCCACTTAGGTCGCCTTAAACTAGATTCTGATTGGATTTCATTTGATTTTAATCAGACTAGATTTCGATTAGATCTTAACTAGATGTTAAATAGATTGTAATTGGTTTGATTTGACTACGGTTTTAAGCTGATTCTAGGATTTACTAAGGTTTGAATCAGGTTTCGATTGCTTTTACTTTGATTTCTATTTACTCACTGTTGAAAGTAACGGCTTTGTCTTCGATTTAATCAAACTTCGATGTTAGTTAGATTTCACTAGGATCCTATTATAGACCCCCTCTAAGGTCTAATGTTCGGGTCGTACGATAAATACCCCGCCCCCATTAAATACGGGTTGGAGTATATAACTTGGGGGGAGAACTTTTTATATTAGGGGGAAAGGGCTGAGTTACGTAGGAGTAGAAGTAGTGGTAGAATAACTATTGAGATGACCATGAAGCTCTGGCAGAAATGAGAGATGTAGCATTTAGGGTTTGGGGGAATATTGGGGCAATATTAAGGGTTATGTTGGGGTTATGTTGGGGTTACATTGGGGTTATGTTGGGGTCATGTATAGATGTGGACAAGATGGGAGCACCGAGTGTGAGTTGGCAAGGCTTTTGGTTAGTCTCCAGATGTTGAAAGTTTGAAAGGCGTCACCCAAATGCTCCACGTTCTGAACACATCGCAAAATGAGATGCTTAGCATCTTTAAAGTGAGGTGCTTTGCAACTGCACTTCTGCAGTGTTGTGCGGTGAAGGCCGGCGCGTTCAATCACTCAGTTACAAGAGCGCACGGCCAACAAAAAGCACAATGCAAAGGAGAATATTTGAGTCAACTCGGTAGTCTTCAACTACATTTCAACATAATTGCTTGCAAGGCCTGCCAATCTCTTGCAGCCGCTGGCGTCCCCCTCAAAGGCCTGCCTGAGGAAGTCCGGCATGCCTCTCGCAAAGTCAGCCGCTGACCACTGCCTTGACATATATATATATATATAAAGGGGTTATATTGGGGAAATATGGGGATCATATAGGGATAATGGAAAAGAAAATGGAAGCTATTTAGGGTTTATACATATTAGGACTATATTGGGGTAGTATAGGGAATATATAGGGATAATGGAAAAGAAAATGGAAGCTACTATTTAGGGTTTAGGGTTTATAGGGTTTAGAGTTTCAGTCCAGGGCATAAGTCCCAAAGCAAAGCCACATGACTGCCGAATCAACTCTCGTTTCTTTTACAGTTTCCTTTACTTTCAGGCATTACAAGAGCTATACTCTATAGACTCCTCGTATCCCCCTTAATAACCCTTATAATACTCTCCTCTATAAACCCTTATATAACCCCCCTTGATGGAGTTCACACTATAGCTTACAAGAGTACAACCCCCCCCCCCTGCCCGAACCACCCTTCATGCTGAAACCCTAGACCCTATACACCCGAAACCCTAAATAGTAGCTTCCATTCTCTTTTGCATTATCCCTAGATAGTCCCTATATTACCCGAATATAACCCTTATATATATATACATATATTTTTTATCCCTAAACCCTAAACCCTAAACCCTATATACTCTACATAGCCATGATGCCTTGAGTTCACCACATCCAGTTGGGCTCCGGCTGCAATGAGCGTAGCTGCGGCTTCATGCTGCCCGCTCATGACTGCCACCATCAAGGGTGTCCTACCATGTGCCTTGATGGTTGTATAGGGAGTATATAGGGTTCTATAGGGGTAACATAGGGATTATGTAGGGTTATATAGGAGTAATATAGGGATTATTTAGGGATAACGGATAAGGGTGCCCTACCATGTGCCTAGGTCTGTCGAGGTACTACTAAACACAGCAACTGTGTTCAACTCAACATGGAATTATGCAGTCATACGTGCAATCAAACAATTGCGAAAGATTTCTCGGCAAATGCAGAGGTGCATGACAATGGAATCGTGTCCAAAGTGTGTCACTTCCCAGCTGATGTTCAAGGGTGCTGATGGCCTGCACGATTTGATAGACGCAGGTCGGCACCAGTGGCACGCTCCAGGAGTCGTTGACATCAGCCTGCAAATCCAGCATCCGGTGCACCAAGTCCACTGTGCCTCCGTAGGCAACCAAAGCAAATGAGAGGGCAGTCGAGAGGTCTGAAGGCTTGATGGACATGCGCGCTCGGGAAACCAGCTCATCGATTGCATCCAGTGATCCAAATGAGCAACCTGCTGCCAAGGCATGAAGGCCCAGGAAGTCCCTGGTACAAGGGTCAGAGCCAGCATCCAGAAGGATGCGAATGCCTTCTGCGTTGTTTGCGTGGGCAGCGAAATGCAAGGGAGGAGCTAAGCCTGAGTCAATTGTAGCCTTTGCAGCAATCAACAACTTCGCAACGTCATTGTGATGAGAAAACATGGATATGCTCAGGGCAGTCGTCCCTGGAGCAATTCCCACTCGAGGTTGTTCATGCTGCGTCTGGCAGTCAAGGTTCGCCCGCTGTGCTAGCAAACCTTGCACCACCAGTGTCTTGCCGGCCAGGGAAGCATAATGTAGGGGCGACCATCCGGCATCGTCAACCTCCTCTACCAGCTCGAAGCCATTCTGATACATGAAAGCAGACACTGCAAGAGACTCCTCATCTAAGCCTTTCGCAGATGAGAAGCCGGGACGTGGCTCAGCCAACTCTTGCGCTGGGAGATCTTTCATAAGAATTTCCTGCATGTTCAGCAAAACTCCTTGCTCAGGTTTAGAGAATTAAAAATACAAGTTATTTTGAAGCAGCTGAAGTACCCTCGATGCCGCTTAGCAAACTCAGAAGCACGTTTCGTTCTTAGAGGGTATACGGGGGTTCTCTATCTGATAACAACTGAACAAATGCAATCTCTGGCAGTCTCGGGTTTCGCTCCGTAACCCTTCTTCAACTAATCCTACCCAATCACATTGGGACACATGCAAAAGGCGCAACAATTGCCATACCTACCCCAGATTCGGTATTCTCGGAGGTTGAGAGATTTCAGCAAGGAAAGCAGCTTCTGCTTCACCGCACCGCTCAAGACTGGTGCCAAGGTCCTGCGATCACTGCCTACCGTAAATTTGCCAGAACCAGGCGCTCCCCCAACGGTGCCGCCGAAGGACGCCACGAGTTCGATTTCTGCACAGCTCTTGATCATGAACCAGCCGTCGTTCTTCGAAAGATCGTGGAACGTTCTTTCCTAGGCTGCTCTCGGAACCCATACGAAAATCTGAGCAAGCCAGTCCTTCCAAGAGATTACCAGTAAGATTAAGGAACAACCTCAATGAAAACAGTCCAGATGCCATGCGACACCATCCCCGCTCTGCCCATGTCTGAGGAGAAAAGACCCTCCCCAGCTCCTCGCTCACAATGACAGGGCAGAGTGCAAAGAAAAACGAGCACTTCGCCACATATGCGGGGATGCTGGTAACAGCCATGGATAGGTCGCTGTCTGAATGTGAGAGAGATGGCTGACGGCCAAGCTGTGGGCAGCAGAAATAATCGTACCACACACACAGAGCTTGCGTTCGGAAAGCCGACGTAGAAACCGGCTTTTTCTTGCAGTGGACTTCTGTGTAGACGTCGGCGGGGATTTGCTCTAAGTCAGACATCATGTAAGTCAAAGCATCCTGAAAAACGCTCAATTGTTTGAATTCAGGGTCGGGGTGCCCATCACCAACCCACTCGTGCGAGATGAAAGCGGCTTTACCCATGCTTTCCTCATACTCGACGGCAATGCCCTCGTCCTTCAAGATCTCGTGTGGCCGAACCTCCGTCATCTTCAGCAACTGCTGCACGGAGACCACGAACATGGGAAATTGCATGGTAGCCCCCAGGGTGCCTGAGACTGTCTACTGCTGGAGACGAAGCAAGCTAGTGATGCGTTCCAAACCAAAAACCGAAAGAGGACCAACTTGCTCAGCAGCTGTCATCGATGCCCACATCCTCCAAGTTAAGCGCCCTTATTTGCTGCTCCAGCGGGGTCAACCTGTTACCCGCTCTGCAGCATTCCATAGTGGCCGCAAGATGCCGGAGGCAGCAGCTTCGCTTTGCGGCGAAAATTAGAGGGCTAACTTCTGCCTTTAAGCCGCTATACTACACAAACGATTTTGGACACGTGGGAATTTCTCCAAGAGAGGGGTACGCTATGTAGAAGGGATGATTTTGAAGAACTTCCATATTGAAGGATCTTTGTCGGGCCATGCTCTAAATTGTTTTCGCGCATGAATGACTCTGTCTTGCAACTACCAGTATATAAACTACCACATCAAGCTGGAAAGACATGGATAGCTTGTTGGACTGAAATGGACTCCAATACTGCTAGGTTCTCGATGGAAGGAATCCTAGCTCTCAGGAACTCCACCTCAACTCTCCAAATCTCAGCCAGATCTGGTGTTTAGGCTTTGGGGTTTGCAGGTTTAGGGCCTAAGGGTTTTGGGGTTTAGGCTTAAGCGTTTAGGAGTGTCGCCTGGAAATCCCCGTATTCTCCGTAGACGCTCCTCACATCCCATAGATTGTGAATAGTACCCCGCCGGTTTGAATAAAGCAAATATGTCTATAGGTTCACCTGAACCGGTCTGCGCCTCCCAATCTCCAGGTGCTCCTGGCAACGAAGCATCACGGTCAATTGGCACTCACAACAGAAATTGCGGCACGTATCGGGCTTCGGGCTAAGTGGCGATACTGATTGCAAGGCTTGTCATAGGGGCTGTGCCAATTCTGCTGAATTCTTTGAATGGCTGAAGCGGCGGTAGCAGCACATGCAGCAGAACCCCCAGTCATGGCATGCTGGTGTGCAGTTGAAATCAAAAGGTTGGCATGGAGCCGCTAACTTGAATCTAACATGAATCCGCATTGAAAAAAAACCTTCGAAGGTCTCAAAGCCTTTGCTTGTGTCATAGGATATCTCTGGGGAGCCACAGCCTTTGACACCCGGATGTTGCAGATCCTCCTCATCAAAGGTTGCGCAAACGCTGCTTGACCAACACCGTAAACGTGATCTCCTGCCCTCTGTCTATGTATATATATATATTCATATATTCATATATATAGATATACACACACAGTAAACCCGAGTTTACATATCATGTTCCATGTTCTTTTCCACTTGATTCTCCATTCTTCAGTCTTTGTCAGGACCAGACATCAAAAGCAAGACTTGCCAGCCTTGTTGGCTTCGAATATGTCAGGAAGCTATTGCTAAGATCAATTGCTACGTACCATAAACATCGTTCTAACCATTGTTGCTGTCCCTGCTCTCTATGACAAGCATCTGCTGCCTTCTAAAACGATGTTGGCTCTCATGGGGTCTGACCAGTATATGAGCTATAGTCTAAACTCCTAGTATCCCCCTTGATAGCCCTTATAGTAGTCCCCTGTATAATCCCTTATGTAACCCCCGTTTAAGGAGTTTAGACTATGGCTAATATACTTCCCTGAAATCATCTGGTCTTGCGAGAAGGTGCCTACTTGTTCGAAGAAAATTCCTCGTCAAGTATGTCGGTGATTCCCTGAAACTCAATCCCTACACCTCCAACCCTCGGCCATCTAAGCCATAAATCTTGAACCAAGCCCCAATCCTAAAAACGAAGCACCACTCCCTAATCCCTAAACCTTAGACCCCCTAAGCCCACTCCCCACAGCCTGAAACCATCTGTTTCTGCAGCTTCTGCTTGGGTGCCGCCTGCAGCTGGTGATCCATGGAGGCAGCCCTACATGAGCTACAGTCTAAACTCCTAGTATCCCCCTTAATGACACCTACAATACTCCCCTATATAATCCCCTATGTAAACCCCCTTCAAGGAGTTTAGACCCCTTAACCCCAAACACTATATAAAGGGGGTGATATAATCCCCTATATAGCCCTCCTTTATGGAGCTTAGACTATAGCTCACATAATTGGAATAAGGCTTGCGGGTCCCTAAATCTAAACTGTAAAATCTTAAACCCCGAGTCCTAAACCCCAAGCCCTAAAACCTTAAAACCTAGAATCCCAAAACCTTAAAGCCCTAAAACCTTAAACCCTACAAACCTAAACCCTAAACCTATTAACCCGTCAGGGTCGAGGTGTAGGGGTTTTGGCTTAGGCTTTTTAGGGTGCAGGGCTTACGGTTGGGGGTTTAGGGAGTAGGGTTTAGGGCTTGGTGTTGACGATTGAGGCTTTAGGGTTTAAGGATTAGGGTTTAGGGTTTAAGGCTTTAGGACTGAGGGTTGAAGGTGTAGGGGCCGTGACAATTAGAACAATGGAAACTGAAATGGACGAGTATTTGAAAATGAAATGGACAATGACATGGAAATTGCAAGCATATGTTGTTTTTGAGGATCTAGTATTGGGATTGTATGTAGGGACCTGAAAATGGATCAGGGATTTGGGATGCTGTATACCGTATACCGATACGGATTGAGACGAGATAATCTTGCAGAATATTCCGGCAGCTACATTCGGATTAGGAATCGTCTGTAAGGGTTATCACTGTCGGAATGGTACAGGAACTCGCTTGCTCGTGGTGATTGTTTTTTTTGCTCTCCTTCTGATTTGCTCAGAAGTTTCCATTTCTTCAAAATTCTATGCATCGCTGGTGGTGTTGCTTTGCTGCTGCGAGCTTTGCTATCCGTCGTGTTAAACCCAGTACATCCCCGAACGTGGTATAACCTAATGCGCTTCAAGGCATACGCATCGGATGTCAGTCTTCTCCGCTGTAATCTGCTAGGGCCAGCACCATGGTGAACAGCAAACTCCGCAATATAAGTACGAATACACATACAAGTACTGCGCATCATACGAATACTAATATCAAAAACTCCTATGAACACTAGTGTTATAGCTAATACTAATCAGACCAAACAAGCTGTCTGGCCATTCTGACGATTTGCCGCCGGCAAAGCTCCACCGGTCAAGGAGCCTAAGCACTACTGGCTGAGCCAGAAGATGCTGCTGCGTTACTATCAACATTGCGCAGGAGCGCACTTTTTCTAGAAGTTCAACTGCCACGTAGGACGTCCCTCTGCGTGGATTGTTTTGAACCTTCTCTGCCGCCTGCAGCTGCCCATTTTTAGTCTCTGGTGCATGGTTATTCTCTCGGCGCGCGAACCGAAACTGCAAACCACAGTCCTCAACCCTTTCAAAGCATTGGACTCTGAACACGTTCTGTCATTCAGATCTCATTTTGTCATTGCCAGCTGCCCAACTTCTTCTTTCTAAGCCCTTCACTGAAATGACACTGGACGACGCTAGTATACCGAAAGGCTTCTGGCCGCATTTCGCCTGCGCCAGACCGTTGCGCCTGTTGAAAAAAGCTCTGAGCAGTCTTCGCAGCAACTCGGTTAAATGTTAAAAACCCTGGGATCCAAACAGCCCAGTGTATGTAATTTTTACAGACTTTAGGGCCCAATGTAGGTGTTATTTGTATACTTGGATCTTTAGAGAAACCCTGAACCCCATCAAGCTTGCGCGACAGCGTTGCCGGCCTTCAGGTCCGGAGAGTGGATAGTCAGGAAGAATGTTCGATCTGCACGCGGTTCAGGGGTGTATTGCAGATGAGGTTCTACAGGGGCATGTATAAGGGAATGGAAAAGAAAGTGGAGCCTACTGTATTATCTACTTATGATGAAACAAAGCTTGTGAAGGGTAGCTGCTGTTCCGACGATGGCCTCAGGCGTCGTCCCAGCATGAGGTCTGAAAATAACAACAATGACAATAACAGCAATACTGAATAGTAACAATAGTATCGCAGGCAAAGTAGACGCGGGAGAGAACCAATCATTCTCGACTCCGACCGAGCTGCACCCCAGCATGAATAAAGCATGTGGGGGTTGCCCATAATTAGGAGTACCCTTCTGGGGGTCCCTATAATAAGGATTATAGTATATTGGGGTCTATATTGGGGTCCCGCTATTGTGGGAAGCTACCGTGTATCCCGAGCCTGCACCAAGAGCTCGCAGGGTGACGTTGACGGCGGGTTGGGACCGGAACACGAAGTTGGGCGCGTCTCCGGCAGGACAGCTCCATGCCTGCATGTGAACTATGGTCTAAACTCCTAGTATACCCTTTAATAACCCCTTATATGGAATGGAGAATCAAATGGAAAAGAACATGGAAAATTAAATGGAAACTGGGATTAAATAAGGGAATATAGGGGATATAGTGTAAACTCCTAGTATACCCCTTAAGAACCCCTATAAAACTCCCCTACATAGTCCCCTATAAAACCCCTTTAAGGAGTTTAGACTATGTCGAACGTAGTGCGACCTACAGCTAAGCATGGCCTGACACAGGATTCGTGTTGTTGCTGTCGTCCGGCAAGCACTAGGAATAGTAATGGTACTGGTAGTAGTAGTAGTAGTAGTAGTAGTAGTAGTAGCAGTAGTAGCAGCAGCAGCAGCCGCGGCAGCAGCAGCAGCAGTACTAGTAGTAGTAGTAGTAGTAGTAGTAGTGGTAGTCGTAGTCGCGGCGGCGGCGGTGGCGGTGGTGTTGGTTGTTAGAGCAGCAGAAGCAGAAGAAGTAGCACTACTACTAGTGCCACTGCTTCAACCTCTACCTCTACTTGTGTTCTAGTTCTACTCTTCTACTTGTACTTCTATCTATAATTCTACATAGGGCAGTTGTACTTCTAACTTCTAACCATTTCTTTTACATTGGCAAACTATTCGCTGCGCTTCAGACTGGCATGTTGTTGATGGGTTTCATATCATTCGTATCACTGGAATAGCTTTCATTACTGCTCTAAACAGGGCTACTATAGTTTTCCATGTTCGAAGTTTGAATTTGATTCACAGAAGCGTCTGGGATAAAAAGACAAAATGAGTTCATCACATGCAGGAGACCAGTAGCGGCTCGACAATAGAAAAAGCACAATAGCAGTGTTGAGTGTGTGTGTGTGTGTGTGTTGGCTTAGCTCCGTTTACCAGCAGTAGCGAGACAGAGGAAACAACGTAAGTTAAAGGAGAAGCAGCGCTCACAGCCACATGAACACCCCCTATCCTACGGTTGATACTGACAATCCTGCAAGACTCTGAGTACTTGATACCTCGCGAATTATGATATGATAGTATAGTAAGCTCATGCAGTATTTTGAGCGTCCAGCATAGGTCTTCCAAAGCCCCCTGGACAAGTCATACGCTATCAAAACACCGTGGGTATGCTTCGTGCTGCTGGCGTAAAAACTATTACTATCAATATTGATACTGTTTTTACACAAAACCTATAACTGGTCCTTGGGCTGCTACGTTTATCTCTTCCATAATTACACGTACTATCCAGAAAGTTAGACGTTTCGTCTTCCATCAACGGCGCTTCTTCTTGGTCCAGTCATAGAGCCCCAGAACTTACCACGTTAGGTCTGCCGGGATCATAGCCTCCGAACGTCGAAGTAGGTCCTTGCCCCAGCGCACTGTCTCATTTGGGAAGAACACGGCCTCGCGAGAAAACCATGGGACACCGAGCAAGCTCTTGCGTTATGAGTTCTGAACTGTATGCAACACTCATTGGCCTTCAAAATGCCTCAGGCAGGCAGCAGTTCCAAGATCTCCCAATACACACACCTAACACATCACTAAATGTCTCACAAGCTCTTGCTGTGAGAGGACCGATCTCTAGTCCTTCAGTGGTCAACCTTGGAAGTGAAATCCGCAATCTCAACACACAAGACTTAAGACCTTACTAGCCCTCATGAACAATTTCCCTCTATCCGAAAAAAAAACTACAGCAACGGTCATTCGACTAACCTCCACGCCTCAACTCCACTCTGACGCCAGATACCACACCCAACAAGCATCAAGCAAACTCCTAAAGCCCAACATCGGAAACGTCCCTTCTGCCTCGAATCCAGCAGCAACCACCTGCGCCAAGTGCTTTGGATTCAGTGGTACTTGCCTCCACCTCCACCAAAGCACTGCGATTGTCATGACGATGACAATGATTCGAAGGAGTGCTATTCAAACTGCTATCACTGGCGATGGAGCTAGTAGCGGTGACGGCCGTGCCGTGAGTTCGACTGCGGCGGTGATGCTGATGAAGGAATGGCATGACTTGCCTGCGCTAGGCTCAGGGGCGTGCGTTTTTTGGGTTGTGGCTCATGGGGGCCACCAGTTATAGGGTTTAGGTCTTGATCGCCTCTCAGCGGTGTACGGAAGTGGACTCAGTTCAATGGGGAACAGTGTGGTACAGAAGCCAGTCGTATTATTCTATATCGCACTATATAGAAAATGCTGTAACATGATATGCTCTCAGTTTTCTACAATATACTATGCCCATTCGTTTCATGAACAACCTGGCACTTGGCCTCGTCAGAGGCTGCCAGCGATAGTGGGTCCTCCGAGTTGCTTCCAGATGCAGCGTCTCAAGCAAACGGTGGGCCCATCTTCAGGATTCACGATTGTATATGATTTCTGTACTATACCATATCTTATAGTATATTGTACTATAGTGGGCTATATTGAACTAACTTATAAAATATGATGCAATATATGAGCCATAGTCTAAACTCCTAGTATCCCTTAATATCCCCTATAGTAGTCCCCTATATAATCCCCCATATAACCCCGCTTTAAGGAGTTTGGACTGTAGCTCATATGGTAAATAGTCATGACTACAAGCTGGGCTGCTTCAGGTCGCAAGGGACCAGACATCAGATTGTGCACCCTCAAGTCCTGAGCTCATGGATCCCAAACAAGGACCAAAGACTCCCGAAACCAAACCCTAAACCCTAAACCAACCAGACCTCGTCCAAGGAAGCCCTTTCTGCGTAGTCCCCTGGACTATCTACAACCTACTGTGGATAGCGGGAATCTTGCACCACCCCACCTACCCTACATGCTGGGAATCGCAGTATTTTTGGGGATCCTAACTGGTGCAAGATTCCGGAAGCCACTGTTGGTGTCCAGCTAGGTTGAGTTTTGAAGACTGCATCGGGCTGCGTACATTACTCTTCTTTCGAGGACTGTCCAGTATGTGAGATGCAATATGCGGCTTCCAGCACTTTGGACCGTTTTGAGGAGCCCGTATTATCATAGGGACCATACCATATTGGGGTCTATACTTGGCCTCCTTATATACGGAAACCCTCCCATGAGCTATAGTCTAAACTCCTAGTATCTCCCTTAATGCCCTAAAATGCTTTCCTAAATAATCCTCTATATGATCCCCTACATGACCCCTTTAAGGAGTTTAGACCCCTAAACCCTAACGCCTAAACCCTAAATCCTGTAGAAGTACTTTAAAGCCGTCCTGGATGTCAAAGACTGAGAGGAGCAAGCGCGGCACCGAGATTGTTTCATCGCCCATGCCGTCCTGGTCACCCAGCTTCGATTTAGGGGCTTAGGGACTTCGGGATTTGAGGAATTTAGGGTTGAGGGTTGAGGAATCTAGGGATTTAGGGATTTAGGTTTTAGGGATTTAGGGATTTAGGGATTTGGGGTTTAGGGATTTAGGGTTTAGGGATTTAGGGATCTAGGGATTTAGGGATTAGGGATTCAGGGATTTAGGGTTTAGGGATTTAGCGTTTAGGGATTTAGCGTTAGGGATTTAGGGATCTAGAGTTTAGGGTTTCGGGATCTAGGGATTTATCGTCTAGGGGTTAGGGATGTAGGGTTTAAGGTCCAGCCATTGCATACACCTCAAAATCATTCAGTCACTTATTTGAAGGGCACCAAGAAATGGAGCTTTTGGCTGAGAAAAAACTCCAGAGCGCTTCCATGCCGAGAGATGTCGAGGGAGAAACAACAGGAACTTCAACAGTAGTTTCCATTTTCTTTTCCATCTTCCCGATATAACCCAATATGCACTATAGTAGTTCTCATTTTCTATTCCCTCAACCCTATGTAACCCAATGTAAACTATAGTAGTTTCCATCTTCTTTTCCATTGTCCCTAATCCTCATCCATCTTCAATGTCTTATTGTAGTCAGTCATAGGCCCACCATGGGCTTCTCCTTTGGCCCAACAGATGAGCAGCCCCGTCTCCATAAACATTGCTAACATCCACCCAACAACATAGTTGTTATACTGCTGTTGCTACACCCAAGCGTAAGATTTTGGGGGACGTGGTCCATATTATGAATGGAATGGGTGCTTAATACGCTTGATATCAAAAAGCCTGTATAACCCTAAGTACCATATGCCTTCAGACACATGACAATATAACATACTAAGGCCCTGCAGGAGTTTCAGTATCAACTTCTGTTGGTGACTAAATAGTAGCTTGCATTTTCTTTTCCATTATCCCTATATAACCCCAACCCTAAACCCTAAATAGTAGTTTCCATTTTCTTTTCCATTATCCCTATATAACCCCAACCCTAAACCCTAAACCCTAAACCCTAAACCCTAAACCGAGCATTGTTGGCGCCTCCCTCTCCTTCACCAGCTTCAGCTGAAGGTCCACCGAGGTGCCTCGGGCGACCTGATTTCCATCTCCCACCAAATGAGTATTAGGTCCCCCTTCAAGGGGAGCTATAAAGGCATTATAGGGATATATAGGGTTTAGGGTATTTAGGGTTTAGGGTTTAGGGTCCATGTACCCAGTAATTGGGTACTTGAGTAGTGTTTTTTGGGTGGTTGAGCCTAGTAAGATAATATTCCTTATATAAAATACTGTACCCCAAAAGGAGGATAGAATCTTACTCTATAATGGGTACCATAGTATCCCCAAATGAAATACTACTCAAATGTGTTCCACGAGGATTTCAGGATGAGCTCACATGTGAGTAGTGTGTCCTTGTGAGTGAACCAAATAAGCTTAAATGCTTCGTAAGACATGCCATACCCAAAAGGAGGATATGGGGGACTTTCATACCAACCATGAGCACAGCGTGTAAAACAAAACAACGGTACTCCGATTAGTTTGCGTTCTTATCAGAACGCAACATATCTAAACCAAGTTATTGCAGCAACTAAACATAACACGCATACAAACCTTGGCCCTAGTAGCAACCCCTCCAGCTTTGAGAAACCCCCTACTCTAAAACCCTCGATTTCCACCTTAAAGTGTAAACCTTTGGGAAACACTCATCCCCTGAACCCAAATACTAAAGCCCTACACCCGCCCTTAGAAAACCGTGGAAACCAGATGTGAAAGGTTGTCAAAATCATGATCGCTTTTTGCGCATGCTGTTTACAAGCGGTCATGTCTTTCATACAAAGGGCCACAAAAGGGACCAGAATTTTGACAACCTACCATCATAATCCATATAAGCCTACTCCGAGTTCCATTTCATTTGTTCATGCGCCGCATTTTATTCTCCACTATTGGGGTAATATCCCCTAACCCTATATAATATACTCCCTATAATATACCACCCATATATTACCTCGTAAAATTCCTCTGAAATGCCTGTACGACCGGTATATAACCCCTATATTACCCTACATAGTATTATCCTTATATCACCCTAAATAGTAGTTTCCATTTGATTTTCCATTATCCCAATATGACCTCAACCCTAAACCCTAAAACCAAAACCCTAACCCTCTATAACCCCAATATAACCCAAGCTGCGCTCACAGAGGCTGTGGACATGCCATCGAAGCCGTTGTTATCCACTGCTGCGGGCGAGTAGGGCCCCAAGGTCTGCACCACCTAGGGTTTAGGGTTTAGGGTACAGGGTTTAGGGTTTAGGGTACAGGTTTTAGGATTTAGGGTACAGGGTTTAGGGTCGAGGGTACAGGGTTTAGGGTACAGGGTTTGGGGTTTAGGGTTTAGAGAAATCAAAGAATATAAAGGGATGATGATAACGATTATAGAAGGATTCTGTAGCGATTGTACAGAGTCATATTGGGATTGAATAGGGGTTGATTTGAGAGTTTATGAGTTTACATAGGGAATTTAAGAGTTACATAGTAAAGTTATAGAAGAGGCACAAAGGGATGATCGGGAAGGTTTGGATGTTTTTTGTTTTTTTTTTTAAGTTGGGGGATTCAGGTTCATAGGGGTCGAGTCTAGACTTTAAGGCTTGGGGTTTACGGTTACGGCCTTAAGCTTAGGTATAAAACTTAGGGGTTTTTGGATGTCGGGTGCTTCGGCTTGGGGTTTGAAGATTGATGGTGGGAGTTTAGAGCTGAGGGTTCGGGGCATCATGCCATAATAACAATGGTGGCAATAATACTCACACTTGTGATAATGAATCCTCTCGCAATAAGGGATTTCTTCGAGTACCCAAGAATGGCCTGCTGTCCTCAAAAAGCACAGCCCAAAGTGGGATGCAAATGTTCAGGTATCCAACTTGAGGTCAAAGGCCGAGCGCTTCACTGACCCACGTCTGACACATATTGGCAAGACAGGAATTCGGCATCATTGAAAGTTAGAGACTTGCGGTGCCAGGCTCTTGGCCTCGGATCATTTGCACATATTTGCACTATGTGAGGTCTACTTTATGGGGAGCTCCAGGGGTACCGATGGGTGAGCCTACTCCACGGTACCTCAAAATAGGCTTAGGGATTTGAAGGTAGCATCTGCGCGTGTGGGACGACCTTCCAGTGCAGGTCGGTAAGAACTTCACTGAATCTTTTTTTGACAATCAAATCTCCATTTTTCGACCCCAGAGTATAGTGGCCAAAGTAAAGCCTCCTAACTGTATAAACCCCGCACACTGGCTCATGATTCGGGGCCATCCGTATGTGATTGTGCTTTGCCATACCTGCGGTGGAGTTCTGGTAAACGATAGAGTTGTAGCTGCCCTTCGGGATTGTCATAAGCAGAAACAAAAACATGCGTTCAAGATGCCAATAGTTCCTTCCTGAAACAGCTAATCTCTGAACCCTGAAGCCCTATAGTCCCCCTTAAGTAGATAGAATATGGCTTTGGGCTTTGGGCATTTTATAACAACATCGCCATATACCCCATATTCTATCTACTTAAGGGGGACTATACCCCAAACCCTAAACCCTAAATAGTAGTTTCCATTTTCTTTTCCATTATCCTGATATAACCCCAAATATACTACAATGTACTTAAGGGGAACTATCAACTATACGCCTGAACCTCTTCTTACAAGCCACCAGATCCAGAGTCGCGTCTCCCTGCTGCGCCACACGCGGTGCCCGAAGGACTGGAGGCTCCTTCCAGCATCTTAGGAACAATACGTTGGATACTACTAAAGTTCTTGCATGCCCATAAGTACCTGATATATTGGGAACTAAAAAATTCAAGTATAAGAAAGTCATGCAGGAATCTGGGTATGAACGATGTTTAGGGTTTATGGTTTAAGGTTTTTTTTGCCAACCCCTCGCACCTTTTCTGATGCTAGCAATTGCTGGGGAGGAAAATGTCATCGCTGGCGTAGTCTAGACCTCCCCCTTGGATTGTAGATCCACTCGTACACATCACGGCTTGGCCTCAGCATCCATATCAGACACTTCAGCTTGGCTTGACGCCTCCGGCTGGCCTATGGCCTAAAACTACATCATCCTGCTCATTAGGTAGAGGTACTTGCTGTTGTGTAGGTGCGCTTCCGTGTCCTTCATCTGTTCCCTGAGCTTCACATCCTTCCTGTCCACCATGTACATCACCGCATCCATCACTTCCATGCACAGCACCTATCCCTCCATTCAGGTACTGTAGTCCAAATAGTTGCCATCGTAGCTGTCCGGAACGTCCATGGCGGTGCTCGCAATCTGCATAGGTAGTTGTTCTTCACTCCGCACGTCAACAGGTAGACCGTTGCCTTCCTTCAGCTCCGCATTTTCTTCCGCCTGGACTCTGTCATGGTCATCTGCACTCGCATTTGTGCTTGCCACCGTTCATTGGGTAGGATCTCCTTGTCGATCTCGGCTTGTTGGACTTCAGCTACTGCATGTGCAATCGCTTGGTCATCCACCTGCGTTCCCACTGTCCTTTGGCGCTTGGGACTGTGGCACTGGCCCATAGCATTGGAGACTGCCCAGTCATCCCACTGTTGTGCCATGGCCGCTGACCTTGCCATTCTGTTCTTTTCCTCTTCACCGGCCAGTTTACTCAAGCGCTTCTGTAGGTCCACCACCATTTCCACGAAGGCGGACTCAATCCTGGCTCCTTCTTCAACCGCGGCTTCCATCGAGTCCTCAACCACCACAACTCCATCAATGTTGTTCATTTCCATGGCAATCCATTTCCGGATTCTTCCCATCCAGGCTTCAACCCAACTATCAACTTCATCTGGCCTGCTTTCATCAATGTCATCATTTTGGAAGGAGACAGCCACCGCACGAAGCATGTCCACAAGGTCACGTACTCCATGGTGTAGTTGGCCTTCCAATTCTTGCAGCCGTTGAAGGAGTTGTCTGATTTTTACTCCTATCCCTTTCTGTAGGCTTTGCAGAAGCTCAAGCTCCTTTTGGAGCATTCTGGCAACCCAGAATCTGTCCCCATTTTTGAACTCCGCAAAGGCTGGGATGCGCTGCATGTATTGCATGAGCATCGTTTCATCTCCCTCGATGTCATGGCATATTTTGCCGGCCCTTCGAACTGCAGTGCGAACTCTGGACCAGAGTGTTCTCCACCACGGGGGCGTCATATTCCCGGACTCCACTAGCTTCAGCGAGCTGACATGTGCCAGGAGAGCCTTGGAGATTTTCCTGATTCCAGGTAGCTTGCTCTTCGTTCCCCTAATCAAGGCCATTCGAACAGGCTTCTCAATGGTGGGGTTGATCATGCTGGAATAGTGTCTTTTGAACATTTCACCGAACTCTTCCATCTGTACCTTGTCCAACATGCCCAGCTGCTTCCCGTTGGGTTGGTGGTCCTGTTGCATAAGCTGGGTTTCGTCATACTCTTCATCTCCATTTCCTTCTCCATCTCCTTCTTCTTCATATTCCTCATCCAGTTCTTGCCATTCTTCATCATCCATCTCTACCTCAACATGGGTCTCCGTGTCGTTTTCCCGCGAGGGCACATCTGCTGGGACCTCATTTTCAGCCTCCTCTTCCGCCATGCCGCTGTCTTTCGTCCCGGCCTCTTCACCCATGTCCTCACAGTCAATTACTTCCTCATCATCATCATCGGCCACCCATGTAGATGCTCTTGCCGTGGAGCTCCTCGTCCTGGGCCATGATTTCTCGTGGTTCTTTTTGACTAGCCATCGCTGTCTAGCAATCTTGGTGCGCCACGGCGCGTGCGCGATAGCTTTTGGTAGCACACTCCGTTTTTTGTTGTCTCCGGCGACACTTGGCCTGCTCTTGGGCCGTGGCTTTGGCTTCGCTACTGGCATGTTCTTGCCTCGTCCGCTGAAGTCCATCGGCTCGCCTCCACGGGGTACTCGGCGTCGTCGAGGCGGTCTCCCAGATGAAGCCAATGTGCAAGCCTGTTGGTCCTCTTCATCAGCTGGTGCACGGTCCTCTCGATCTCCCGCACCTGCTTCAGGCACCGGCTCACCTGGCAAAGGTCCGATCTCATTCATGTGAGCGTCACTGTTCATGTCAATGGACACAATCTGAAGCATCGTAGCGAAGTCCGAGGCAATCGTTGCCAAGCACTGAATCATGCTCGCAGCCACTACCACAAGTCCCCAGCTCCCTTCGGGTTTAGGGCTTAGAGTTTAGAGTGCGCTGGCACAACATGGGAATTCTGTGAGTCAAAGATGGATAATTCCGGGCGGAAGGCTTCGGGACGTTGGAGGCAGGGTGTGGAGCTCCCAAGCTTTAGGCAAGGGATAGGGAGTCGTGTGAGTGAGAAATTTCAACTGGCCAGGTGGCAAACTGCGTAGCCATCATACTTCGGTACAGGACAAAAGAAAGCAGGGCACTGTGTCACTGCACCTCGTGTCGAACCCTCCGATGCAGACAAGAAAGCAGAAATGCTGCTAAGAAGGCTCATGTATGACCAGTATGACATGCTGTGCGGCTGTACAAAGATCGTTATGTCTGCGGCGACCCGTTCGCCACAGGTACTGCACAGTCTGGCATCGCAGCCAAAACTCTTCATCCCCAAAAAAACCTCCCAACAGCCCTTCAACGCGAAAAGGATGATTTTGGACTTCGGCTCCGGAGGTCCTCGAGGTGGCCTGGCCCATGACCCCCGAGGTTGTTGTAAACGACCTCCACTTCTGGCGTGTTCCACGGTTTCAAGTTCAGGGTATGCAGGGAGAAAAGAAGTCGGCATCCGGAGAACGAGTTCTGTACGTAACCTGCGGCTGATAACGAGCAGCAAAGGGCCGATATCAGGCTGTTGAGCTTGGGGATTCTGGGCTCAAGCCAACTCCACCGCAGGCAACTCCTACAATGCCTAAACCAACCATCGTAGCCGTGAGGTGATTCAGGGCATGGCCAAGCAAGGTTGGAGTTTCTTCAAAGCTCTTCAGCCATGTTAGGAGGTTGAACCAACAGGAACCGGCCTTCATGTCCGAACCGCCTGGAAGCCTCAACCCAAAACCTACACTTCAAGGCTTCATGATTCAAAAGTACATGCGGGGCATGAAACTCTAAGCAACAATCGAGTCAGACCTACGGCAAGATATAAAAAACTTTAGCCCGAAAACATGAACTTTCACACCTCCTTCAACTTCCGACCCCTCGATGAAGCACATCGCACTCAGCACTTCGCACTGGTCTTCTTGAGCTGAAAGGACTGGTGCATCTGGGCTGAAACCGCCGGGGCCTTGGTGATCCAGAATGCTCCAGTAAATTAGTAAACTCTCCGAACCTCTTAAGAACCTCGAAAGATCAAGCTGCCTTGCTACAACATGCCTTTCCACACCTCACTAGATGCTGTCCTCTCCATCAGAGTGGTATGAAGAAAAGGGATGAATTGGGATCGTGGTATCAATGTAAATAGCCTTCGGCGGCAAGGCCTCACCTGTGACTGATAATGTGGGTATACAGTGAATACTAGGGTCCCCTTCTCAGAGTGATTACTAAAAATTCCCTCACAGCAACCTAGGCTAGCCCAGCATCCTTGAAACCGTCAGAGCCAAACCTACACACCCAACCTTAGAAGCTCTGAACACTTACCGCATTGCCCCATATCCCAGAAGGAATCAAGAGAATGGGGGATTAGGGTTCAGGGTTTAGTCGGCTGCTTGCGGGTATTAATATTGATGGCAAAAATATTTTGGGGTACGTGCTATAGTCTAAACTCCTAGTATTCCCCTACACCCCCCTCTTCAACATCGTAAAATTGAAAATAGTAGTAATAGTAAGATTAGTCGAATATTAATAGTGATACTAGTAGATACTAATAATCGATACTATTAATGATTAATATTAATGCTGGCGAGCCACAACTCCAGCAGATCCAGGTTTGGGTGGACCCATGCCTGCCAGGGTGCTCAGAGGTTTAGGGTTTACTGTTTAGGTTTGTTTTTGTGGGACCTTTTCTCCTCACTGTTTAGCGTTTAGGGTTCAGGGTTTAGGGTTAGAGAGGAGGAAATTATAGGACTGTGGCAAACAATACGAAGCATAATAGCCAGCATTACGGCGAGCACTGCGACGCACAATGTAATGCATTCTAGGAAGGTATGGTTGATGGACATAACCCTGCCTAAACCCTAAACCCTAAACCCTGCATTGCCAGCAGTATGCTGTACTGCCATCCTGCCTGGATATGCCTGGGTTTTAGGTGTACAAGGTCATGCAGGACTCAACGGTACGCTAAGGATCCTTATGAGGCAAACTCTGGGATGTTTGTGGGCAGCATTATGTCGAACCCAATAGAATTGCGCGAGGCTCCAATCGGCAGAGCTACTGTCGCAGAATGCATAAACCACTGCTGAGGATGCTCCTCATACCTCCCACAAAACACGTTGGGGTTAAAACTGAGGACTCTCCAACTAATGCGCTGTGACCCGCGTGGCTGCTGTCTGCACCCGAAGCAGGGACCTCTGGCCTGTTAGAAGCCCCCAACACAGCAGTCCCACCCAAGATTTTGTGAGCTGCCCTAAGCCCAAAGCCTGGACCCACAAGCTGGATCTTGTAGGCCTCAAACCCTCAATCTCATGCGCATACACCTGAAACATATAGTCCCCCTTCAGTAGATAGAATATGGCTTTGGGTATATTATCGTAAGATCCTCATATACGCCATATTCTATCTATTTAAGCGGGACTATAAATGCAGAACCCTTGGAAACTGGACCTGCTCCAACTCTCAATCTGCCTAAACGTATTAGCTAAGGTGGCACTTCCGCAAAAAAATGGGCCCAAAGAAGCCCCAGACACGGGGTCTCTGCGTACAAGGATCCTACAGGAATTATGGGGTTATATAGGAATTATAAGGATCATATAGGAATTATGGGATTCTATAGGGATTAACCTTCAACCCTAAACCCTAAGCCCTAGGCATTACAAAGATCTTGGGGAACCGCTCTGGGGCCCGCACCGCGGCTCGAGGATGCCTGCAGGATGATAATACCAATATTAATCATAATAGTAATAATATTAAGGATTGGGGTTGCTGGGCTGGGCTTAACAATAATCAAAGAGCGACCCTTCCAGGGGCATGTACCCGCAAGACTTGACACACATGCCTTCTTACTAGAGCCAATGTATGCCGTAAAGCAGTGTCCTCAACAAGTTTCGCAAAAGAATTGCCCCACTCCACTATCCACTGCGCGATGAAAGCAGACTTACTCAACTTGACAGCAAATCCCAAACCTGCAGGTCATGATGCTCAAAGATCCGGCAAAGGTCGGTACACACTTCTCACAAGCATACACTAAACAACTCCATAGTTTATCTCCAATTTCCGAAAACCCTTGTAGGAATACCGTGCCAACCTGCGTCACATTCGGGGAGCGGAGCGACAAGAGAAAGTTGCGCCCGGCCCAGGCACTTCCCGCGGCGCTGCCTGCGCGGGAAAGTCGTCATCTTCAGGAAATCAACAGGGGCGACATACTTGCAAGACTGAAACGCGGCAAAAGAGAACTTTACAATACAATTGGACTTTTCACAGGAAGGACTACCTTTGCCAACACCAACTGCACAAGCATGATGAGCAGCAACAAGGAGACTAGAGACTCCGAGGCTTTGAGGCTTTGGTGGTTGTGATTTTAGAAGCATCTGATGACTTCGGAGCTTGGTGTGTGTTCTCCACGACCAGAAAAAACGGACCCTTCACAGAGGTCCTGGACCGCTTTGGATGAACACCAAAACCCCGGAAGTCGCAAGCTAGTCGTCGCATATCAGCCCGCAAGCGTCCGGCCTGTTTCAGAAGCCGCCGTGAGCGTAACCTGCATAGTTGCAAGTGTCAAGGTGTCAGACAAGCTGTGAATCTATAGCCCATGCAAATCAGAATCCAGCTCCAGTCTTCCCTGAAGTTCAGAAGAAGTCAACCTTTCTCCAGGTATGGATATCTCACGACAAGGCTCATGCTTGCATCGCTCGAGTTCCTATACAAGCCCTCCAGCTCGATGGCTCCAACTAACCTCAAGCCAACAGGGACTTTACCTTACCTTGGGTTAGCTGGGAATGAAGGAATGGAAAAGAAAATGGAAACTACTATGTCTTCATTCCTAGCGAAACAAAGGTAAGCAACAGGGACTTTACGGAACCCTGCACACTGGCTTGGATGGGGCAAACCGTACCTGCTTGACTTCGTTGAGCCAGTTGGAGACGGAATCATATCAAGAAACATGCTAAGCTACGCAGCGTCTTGGGTTAGACAACCTAACACGCATAAAGCTGCCTCGCAAGATCACCTGACACTTGTGTCGGTGTCCACAAGTTATGGAGGCCTCAAAAAGACCCTACATAAGTAAGCCCAGTATATACCCTACTGTACTATAGTAGTTTCGACTTTCTTTTCCATTCCCCCCATATAACCCGATTCTATTCCCTTATTCCCCCCAACCCCTTTCAAAAAGATACTTCGAGTCTCGCCTGGATCGAGGATGCATCCCGAAACGCGAAGATGGGCGCCGGCCCGGCCGGGGCGGTGTAGCGCACCTCCTGGGAGGTTATGGGAATGACTGACCCTGAGACACGCGGAGGACCACAAGAGAATGTCATCTGAAACTATGCGGTTTCTGAAACAAAGCTATAGGATTTCTTCAGTTGCCGGCTGCAGAAATTTTGACGTGGCCTCCATGAGGCCCGATTGCGACTATTTGAGGCGGGATCGAGAGGGAGTCGTGCGGAAAGCGAGATCTCCATTGTTTTGCAAAATGATTTCTGCGGAAGGGGCCCTAAAGAAGAAAATTGGTGCACGCTGATTCATTTCTGCAGCAGCATCTATGACGTCACGACATGCTGCCCAAAATGCATTGAACACAAATGCAATACTGGCAGGCACATTGGACCCTTCGACCCAAGCGGAAAACATCGGCAGACCCTTTGACGCAGCACCTTCGCTGTAGGACCATGGAGGACTGTGCCGTTAGGCCAGAAGGCGCCCTGGCAAAAGGAGATTGCTTCGTATATTGGGATAATGGAAAAGCAAATGGAAACTACTACAGTATATTGGGGTTATTTTGGGATAATGGAAAAGAAAATGGAAACGACTATAGTATATTGGGGCTATGTAGTGGAGGTGGGGATGATACGCTGGCTTGGGAATGTCAACTTCAATCAGGAATAAACATAATACAACAACCAAAGCCTAACCAGGGACACTAAGTAGGGCTAGCTGAAAGGGGGATTGCGACGGAACGAAATTCTGTACCCTCATGTTCCGAAACAGGACTTGTGCGGAATCATGTGGAAGTCGTTGGAGTATTCTCCGTTCCAAATCGTTGGGACTTTGAGCTCCTAAAATCTTCGAGCCTCTGAACAGCTCTGATTTTTCAAAGAATTGCAGCCGCCCATCTTCTTGTCAAGAGTTTGCTCAGGCTTTGTCCTCGCCTGGTGATGCGTGCAGAAGCCGAACCCCGACCCCAAAACCTTCACCCATTTCCAGGTCCATGCGGGAATGTACTGAAATTTAACAGTACTCCCTGAACGCCTTGAACTCCCAGTCTTTTCCTGGGCCCCAAGCAGCAAACACTAGACTCATTTCCGACATGCTCTGTCATTCAGCAACGCAGTCATCATAACTTGGAGGCCCATGATTACAGAACAATATTCCGGATAGAAACAGGATGTTCAGCATTGGAAGCCTGTTCCCATCATATCTCCTTAGCTCCAAACCCTAAGTCCTGAAGATTTTGACTATTACAGGTACTTCTTGCAAACTCTTGGTGACCGGCCCTGCCTGGATGTTGGATACAGAGACCTCTGAAGCCGCAGTGAGGCGTGCCACAGAGTCCTCCCAGGCGGGCTCAGTGTGCCGGGTTTTTGACTTGGGGTTTGGAGTATTGGCTGAAGTTTCGGGTTTTAGAGACCCGGTGCGCAGGTGTAACATGTTGGGATTCAGGTTAAGTCTAGAGTTTGGGCACCTGCGAGTTGGGATAGGGGCCTGTTAAAAGCACCTCTCAAAACTACATTCATTTTCATGTTACAGTTCAGAATTCCTGCTCAAAAAAGGCTTCCACCCCTATGCTTCAATCGCGCATGAATGATCCTCAGGGCCTACAGGTGATATGACCAATACTCGACAGCATCATGTTTTTTTTTTTTTTTTCGCACCTAGCATTCTCGCATGCATCATCGTAGAAGAAAAGCAGTCGCTGTGGGATCCAAGAAATCGCCCTGCAGAAGCTCTGCAAGAACAATACAGATCATCTCCCGTAAACAATCCCCCCAGCTAGTTCGCATCATAAATGTTCCCCACACAGAGCATTTTGAAATGTGTTTGCTATGGTGGTCCCTAAATTACCCCTATAGAACCTGAAATATCCCCTACATAACCCCTGTATTGTCCCCAAATAATCCCCGTGCAACCCTTAAATCGTCCATTTAGTAGGGGGGAGCAGCAATCTCCCCACCATGCTGGAGCCTCAGCATCACAAACGCTGAGGTAGAGTTCTGGCACCTTGACGGACAGCAGCTCGCCCTGGCAAAAGGTGAGCTATTGTCTAAACTCTCAGTATTCCTCTTAACAACCCCTCTACCCTATAATAATCCCCTATATAACCCCCTTTAAGGAGTTTAGACTATAACCCATGTGAGCAATCCTTGGCAAATCCTTGGGCGGCAAAGCCCAGTAAGATGATGATCTTCAAAATACGAGGCTGCCCAGGGCAAGGTTTGACTAGATGTGTGCTGTCACTATTGCGGCGACGTGCAATAACCCTGTCAAACACGGACAGAAACCCAGAGCCTGAGAGCAGTTGTGCTCTTGCAGAATGCAGGGGCGGGGTTTGGAAGGATTCTGTCGCCGCCGGCAGCTTAAGCAATGGCTGGGAAGACACAACAACATCGGCGTGGGCCTGCGTGGAGCGCACGAGTGAGATGCGCAGATCCACGGAACTCCCCAACGCCACCTCATCAACCAGACATGCGAAAATGATGCTTCCAGCTGCTCAACTTTTGGCTAGTGATCACTTACCAGTATATCTGGCACAGCTGGTATGCCTTCGTACCCGGGAGAGCAACTCCCAAGCAGAAAGGCTTGGGTCAAGACGTAGCCATCCAAGCACTTTTCAAGCAGAGATGCGTTGATGGTTGCTCCGAAGTGGTGTCCCAGCTGGCCATTGAGCTTTGGGTTCTTCGCGTGGTAGGGACCCTTCGCCTCCATCACCTGCGCAGGGGGCAACAAACACTGAGCTACTCCTTGCAGTACTTTAACTACCTGTTATGCATGGTTGGGTTTCATTATGATTCTTTAGGAGGACCCCCACCCTGTAATAGTGGTATAATAAATAGGAATATAATAGGACTCTAATATAGTCCTTATTATCCTGTATAGTCACTATTACCAGGGGGGTCCTCCTAAATGATTCTTGTTACTGCTACGGACGCTATCATGTTTGCCCTCTGAGGGTAGCGCCCCGCAGAAGTGGGCCATGCATGATGCACAGGAATTCTGAAACTTCCTGAGCGCTCCTGACCCCCAAACCTTGTAAGCCCCATCGTCAACCATGACGGTGGCCCACAGACCGGGAAAGGCTAAAGAAATTGATTCGCAAGCGCAGGCACTAGCCCTGAACACGATGGTAGCATCAATTACCCCAAACCCTTGCCCTACTACCCAGACCCCCCACAGGATCCAAAAATTGGAACCTCCTAATAATCCCCTAGTTTCCTCACTGTAGTAGTGGGTTCGTATGGGGGGTCTATTTTTGGGATCCTTCAAGGGGTCCCACGACGCCAGGATTGCTACACCAGGGCACCACGTCCACAGCACGACCGCCCACAGCGCCAGCTCTGCTGAACCGGAGCTCCAACGAGTCCTTTATTGACAGCGCGTCTGCGGATTATGCAGGGGCTATAATCCCCCGGAAGTGGGGTACATGATTGGGGTTATATCGGGACAATGGAAAAGAAAATGGAAACTACTATCTTGCAATAGGGAGATATTGCGGTTACAATCCCCCTTAAGTAGATAGAATGTGGCTTTGGGTATAATACAATAAGATCCCCCTATATCCCACATTCTATCTACTTAAGTGGGACGATAACGGGAGTTGTACGGACACAATGACGAGCAGGATCGTATGCATTACAGTGGAAGCTAAAAATTATGCCGACCCTACGGGCCTCACACCTTGGGAATAATGGTATCAGGGTAGACTAAGGTCATGCAGGAATTTTCGTGTCAACAGTACCGCAGCGCTGTTCAGACCATGTTGAGACCATCTTGAGGTTAGATGAAGATCATACAATTCGTCTATGTTGGGATTTGGGCTAACAGCCGGTTCAGATGAGAGGGTTTTAAGTTCCAGAATTTCGGCTGCTTCTCGAGCTACGCCAGTGTGACATCTAGGTGGCAGGTCCGACCTCTTCGCTGAAACCCTTACTTGCCTCTGGTTCGCAAAAAATGCAGGAAAAGACAATAGAAACTACTGTATTACTGGGAACCTATAGGGACTGCTATAAGGATTCATTCCTTCATTCCTGTTTAAAGTGCCTACAACCTAACTTAGCTTCTAGGGAGCCCGCTGCATCCTCTCTGATCCCAGGAATGCATAAAGAAATTGAAGGACGTCACGGCAATTGAATTCTCTCTCCTAAAAACAGAACTTCCATGATTTCAAAAGATATAAATCCGCTCCTTGTCAGGTCCCTGGCCGCCAAGATTGTTGTGGACCACCTCAGGGCGGCTGATGACATGGAGAATGTAACGCACAGACAGCTCCCTTTCGGAGTCTTATGGACTTATGGAACTGAACAGCAAGTCATCACTGGGTTTTTAGCACTAAGTATCATTTCAGCTATCTGCATAGGGCTTGTTAGGTGGATTCTATGTAGGGTTAAATGCCCAGTTATACGTGATTACAATCCCAGGAGGCTGCAGTACGCTTCAGGTTTGAGGGCCTGGAAGAAGCTTTGGTTCCGGGGTTATGGCTAAAAACAACCACCAAAGCCCCGAGCTTCATCCCCAACTCTTTGTGACTTTTGCAGAGAAAAACCGAAAGCTTCTTGCATAGGTCCAGTCTAGCTAGAAGTACTACTTAGGCCTAAGCTGAACTGCCACCACAAGCTCTTAACAAAGGCCCTGGCATTTTCAGCGGAGAGCAGCAGGGCAGTGCCGAAATGCTCCGGTGGTGCTACGACCTCAACAAAAGCACTCACTAGCTCGAGCGATGGTAGCTGTATCTTCAAAGCGCTGGAATGGAACCGCCACGTGCTCCTCTTGATACTTTTGACAAATGTTATGTAAAGCCTGCCCGTCACGGGCCATGGACAACCAAAAGATCAGGATCGAGAACATTCCGAAAAGCTAAATTTGTAGTCTCACAGCTCATGGAGCCTTGAACCCCTCAATTCCTGAGCCCTAAACCCAAAACCCTAAATCCTAAATCCTGAACCCTAAACCATCCCAAATCCTACATCCTAAACCCTGAACCCCTGACCGCCTAAAACTCCTGAGCCATTCTTCCGGTCAAGCCGCAATTGGAGCCGAGGCCGGCTGCACTGGGACCATGCCTCTGCTGGGAATTGAATCGAGGTTATATTGGGGTTATATTGGGGTTATATTAGGGCTATATTGGGGTTATATTGGGGCTATATTAGGGCTATATTGGGGTTGGGTTTCCCCCAAGGGTTTAGGGTTTAGGGTGTTGGGGGGTTTCCCGAAATCAGGGGTACCTTGAAAGGGGTTATGGGGATGTATAAGGGATGTATAAGGGATATATAGGGATGTATTCAGCAGCTTTGGCAGATTTGCTGCAGGAACCTGCATGCTTTATTCACAGGATTCCTTTAGATACCTATGAGATTGTATCGAGAACATTGCAAACATCGCAATACTGATGGGAGGAAGGTGAAGTGTTTAGACACACTTCACGGTCCGAGGCTAAGGGCTCAAGCCATGTGTACTGAAATGGGCTGGTCTCTACAGAAACACCAGAGGCCTGCCTCAGTCGATGTGTAACTGCTACACCCATCACAAAGGTAGGATGCCAACTGGAGTGTAGGACTAGGGCAAAGCTCACACCGAATGATATGACTTCTTGATGGTTCTGGCTAAAGCATTCTGGGAGTGCAGGCTGCCATTTGTACTACGACGCCTCATGCTACGACACCTAGTAAAGCCTGGAACATGAAGCAATAAATCATGCATCGCGTTGGTGCAAAGAAGGCCCTGTCACTCCTTGAATGCGGAACTGTTGTGTGCTGAAGGGTTGCGCTTGATGCGCTTCAATCTGGAACACGGGACGGACACATGAAACGAACCAAATGGGCTTTCACGTGGACTGCAGCACACCGCTTTTTCGCGCCTTGGCTCGGGCAGAAATTTTGCCCGAGCGAAGACATGCATGCGATGGTGACCCCACTGCTGCACTCCACCGAAACCCTCAAAGCCTGGAACCTGAACACACAAGCTGCAACTTTAAAGCGTCAACCTAGGGAGATCGCAACTACAAACATGAAGTGACATCGTTCAAGCGATTGCCTCTGCACCTCAACTATTAAGTGCAAGCACAAGCCAGCAAGCAAGCGTCTCGAAAAGTATACACGAAAAATGGCAAGTTCTCAGGACCTTCTGCAAAGGACCAACATTGTCCGTAATCCCTGGCCACTGGGGCCGGCACCGCTGCTAGACGATGCCTGCAGCACGAACAGCACGTCACGTGCACATGTATACGTGGGAGTTCCTCTGAATCAGGGATCCGAAGAACAGAAATAAAGGATCCTCATTTACCAGCCTAAGTAAAATTCTAGTACACACCTCTCCAGGATCCTTGTGAAATCCCTGCTATACCGGAATGAGATGGTGTAAAAGGGCGAGACCTCCCATCAGCAAAGGTTCACTTGCTGACCCCCCAAACCTGCCTCAAGTCTCCAAAGTCATCATGTGGGCTAGTCTAAAAATTCATGGGCCCATTTGGTCCCTAATTATACTACGGCACCTCATATTTAGGGGTACACAAATGGGATCCTCATTTTGGCAACTACCCATGTAATGTGATCCCGAGAGGCACCCAAAAGCCAGAACACCATCCTCCAAAACATGTAGCAAACAAGGGCCTTACCTGCATGGTAATTTCGCAACATTAGGGACCCCAATATACACCCCAAAATAATATAAGACCATATAAGGCCATAATCCTTAGTATGGGGACCCCCAATCAGGTAACCCTAATTATGGGAAACCTCCGAATAATCCTGTATGGTTCCAGGAAGAACGGTTGAAACTCAAATAGGCTTGCGCTGAAACTGTGCTGGCCTGCGTCACATGCGGGGACCGCAGGGACAGGAGAAAGTTGCGCCCAGCCCAGACGCTTCCCACCGTGCTGCCTGCGGAGGAAGATCTGCGGAACAGAAGCGCTCAGCTTCGCACAGTGGAATTGCTGATGACACCGGGCCGGTTAGAAAGCGGACCTAACGCAAGGCTAATACTCTGATAGAATCCTTGGTAAGGTTCAACTGCGCAGGAGCATGGATCAACTCAATTTTTGAAAAATTCTATATTTCGGGGCATAAGGCCACCACTAGAGGCCCAAGTCAAAGCCGTACCTTGCAGCATGAGTAGTCACCTCCCCAAATATCAAGAACACCATCCCCTAATATTCAGCATTCACTGCATAATGTAGCACACCACGATGGCTCCCAGTATCGTGTAGCATCCCACCATGAAAAGTTTTGATTTAGGGGGGTGAGGGTTTCAATGTTAGGGGGAGGTGGTTGCTTCCGAAGATTACCTTGCCCCATAAACCCGGAAGCCACAAGCTAGTGGCCACATAGCAGTCCTTAGCAGTCCTGCCGGCCGCATACCTAGGCCCCATTCAGGGATCTGACAAACTGAAACGCCCAAATGAGCCCATTAGGGAAATTCCTAAAAAAATGAAGTAGTTGCCATTTTTCCCGTAACCCCGCATAACCCGTACCAAACCCGTTTAGAGGAATCCGATCCTTTCAAGGGATCTCAGTATCCTAAAACCCTGGTGGCACTGACTGCTGGGCCGTACCTGCTTCAGAAGCCGCTGTGAGTCTAACCTGCAGATGTATGGGATCGTTTAGGGTTTTTAGGGCTTTTTTTTAGGGTTTTACGATTTAGGGTTTAGAGTTTTCAGGGTTTGGGGTTTAGAGTTTTGAGGTTTAGGCCTCAAAAAGAAGGTGCCTTGCCACAATGACGAAAAAAGCACTTCCGCAGCGTAGGGTGAGATGAAAAGCAGCGTGGTATGAGCTATAGTCTAAACTCCTAGTATCCTCCTTAATACACTCCCCTGTATAGTCCCCCTATATAACCCCATGTAAGCAGTTTAGACTACTGACCTGCTTCTATGAACAAAACGAAAAACTTTCATGCCCCCCACATGTCTATATACCTTATTGCAGAGACCACCAAGAATGGATCTCTAATTCTGAAAAACACCATATCGAATTTTCACAGCCTACGCGAGGCGTCTGGTCACAAAAATCAACGGAAACTTTTCGAATGTATGCACACTGTACGTTGAAATCCGCATCGTAAGTTCCCATACCTTGCAAGAACACCAACAAAGGAGACCTTCATTTTTAAACGCTAAGTGGACGCTTCTCAGAACTAGGGACTGCCAAATACAGTCAAGAGGATGCAATCCGCTGTTTGCTATAGGGACCCTTCTGTGGAACGTTTGCCCTGGCCTGGAAGGAGGATGCATCTCGAAATGCGAAGATCGGCGCTGGTCCAGCCGGGGCAATGTAAGGTGCCTGCTTGGAGGTTCATGGACACTTGGAGGATTCTCAAACCCGGGGCCGCTTTAAGAACCCCAGAGACACTTAGGGATTTTGCAGGATACAGAAGTTGTCCTCGAGGATTATAAACGTGGCTAAAATGACAAGCTCTCAGTTTTGATTGGAGTTGTAGAGAAGAATAAACGTGTTTTGCGTTTTGCATACTTGTAATTGAGCAACTTACATGTGAAGCTCCAAGTGGAGGGTAGAAAGCAGGGTGTGGCATTTTTTGGGAGAAGATGGCCTTGGCTTTGACGTACATAAATGATATGCTACTGCGGCTCTTTGAGGACTTCAAGGACATAGCACCCACTTTCTCAACCAGGCAGTAGTCAGGGCTTTGACAGTCGTGGCTTGTGGGATTGCCCAGATTTGGGGACACTAGGTTGATTGTCTCAACCTGATTTGAATGCTACAAACAAGTAGGGAAGAGCAATGAATGTGAAGAGACTTTCATCATATAGCGAGGTGGATACTCTTGGAAGGGCTTAAGCAAAGAAAACTGGGACAAGCTGTTTCTTTCATGCCTGCGAGACCATGTGTGACAGGACTCACGGACAAAACGTATTTAACACAGCAGCCTTGACCGCAGGTCAAGTACCTCCTTCTGAAAACACTCCCTGACCTCACCCCGGCACATCCAGCCCTTAAACCTATTTGAGCTATAGTCTAAACTCCTAGTATCCCCCTGAGTAAGTCTCATAATAGTCCCCTATATAATCCCATACAACCCCATTTCAGGAGTTTAGGCTATGGCGCAATTGCCACGGAGCACCTCTGCTGTGGGCCCATGGAGAACTGTGCCATTGGGCCAGAAGGCTCCCTGGCCAGAGTGTATTGGGCTATGGAGGGAGGGGTGTGAGGCGGGGCTGTAGGGGAGATGAGGGCAGTCTCAAGCTGTAGAGGCGTTGCCGAAAATTAGCATGATTTTGGTGGATACCTACTCCACGTATGGTAGCTTGGAATTGGGAAAGGATGACGCACAATCAGGGCTTGCTTCACCCCTGTTCTTGTTGAAGCCCGAAGCCCAAACTTTCTGATGGGTTTTTGAGGAACTTGTGTAGCAAAACTATGGAAATACTGAATAACGCCGAGTTGGAGCCTTTGCTTTCTAACGCCTTTTCATACGGAAGCGTGGGCTTCAGGCGCACGCTGTTAAGACGAACTGGGAAAACAAGAGTCCTGAAACATCGGACAGGGACACTGATTCAGAATGACCCACAACTGTTCCGACGCAGAGTTTGGGCTAACGACGTATTGTCTCCTTCGGTTTTTCCAGATTGACTACACTTGGGCTTCCTGGCTTAGACTGGAGAATGAGGGGCCCTGATCTAGACACTATATAGAGGAATCAGCACTAGAATCTTTGTTAAGTTGAAAGCTGATTCAGGAGTGACTGCCTCCCTGCCTGGGGTGACAGGGGACCTCCTCATCATGGGGAATTCTCCTTTTGAGACCCTGGGCCTTATCCTTATAGTAAAAAGGATGACCAAGTGTGCAGGCTCTTATTATCAAAGCACCATCCAGGTCTACCAGTCCTTGTTTTTTGGCGCATATATGCTGAGGGAGATCCATTCAATCATACAATGTCGATGCGTGTTACTGTTGCGAGAGCAACCCCTCCAGACAGAAAGCTCAAAACCGTAATACCACTCTTACCCAGATACTTACTTTTTTGCGGCTATTACATCTCGTACTCTTCCCACTTGCAGCAGGACCTGCCTGGATGTGTGAGACGGAAACTTCTGAGGCCGCTGTGAGATATGCCACAGAGTCCTCACAAGCGGGCGAAGGGTTTTTACGTGCCTGGTGGCGGCGGTCTCTGTCTTCAAGTTCCACATTCTACAAAAGCCGGCACAAAGGTGTAGAACGTTAGGGTTCTTTTTGCAACCCCTCGGACTTTTGCGATCCCCATTAATCCGTCATTCTCGGGGTGTAGGGCTCATGGCGTAGAGTTAGGAAGTCTTAGCTACAAAGCTCCCATTTGACATACCCTCCGGCTTCATAGTTGCACTTAGATCAGTACGACCACGCGTTACGAAGCTTACGAGTAGCAGCAAAACGCTCTCAGCGGGCAGCAGAGCAACTAGTCACAAATTCAAGGACACATCCTCTCAACGTACAAACTCTACGATGCATCCCAAGATAGTGGCGCCTCCGCGTCGCACACGCTCAGGTAGAGCTCCGGCACCGTGACAGGCTCCTCCCCATCGCTGCCCTGGCCACATGTCGGCAGTGCTTGGGCAGCAGAGCCCAGTAATACGACAGGCAAAGAAGGTGTCAGAGACAAAGGGATGCATTCTCGCACTTGGGGTCCTTCGCTTCAAAATCAGTTTGCGACCATGCTGCTTGGAGGTGTGCTGGGGCTTACAGACTCTAGGCGATTGAGCTAAGGATGGTTAAGGATTTAGGCATGCATGGTAGTTGTCCATAGTTGAACTCTGCAGTTCGTTGTGAGAGCTTCAGATTCGCTAGCAGGCTCGTGCACCACGTAGGATAGAAGTTTGAGAGGATGGCCACTGATGGAAGTGGACTTTGCCCAGCAGCTCACAGCACAAGTGGGAATTCACATTGTCTCGCGCCTGTGTGGAGCGCACGAGTGAGATCCGTACATCCACTGAAGTCCCCAACGCGACCTCATCACGAGAGCATTTCTCCCGACAGTGCAACAGTGCAGCATTTTCATCACCCATAACCAAGGTGTTGCTAACGAGCATGCTTACAACGGCATGTCCGACAGATCTCGTTCGATTTTGTGGCAAACACACCATGCTGACAGGCACTACGCATGGAAACTCTCATGGCTAGGAAAAAGGGCATGTTCAAGATGCATTTACAGCAAGTCAGTACTCTGCGGCTACTGTACGCAAAGGCTTGCATCTGCGCCCGGCCAAGCACTTTTCAAGCAGAGATGCGTTGATGGTGGCTCCGAAGTGGTGTCCCAGCTGGCCATTGAGCTTGGGGTTCTTTGCATGGTAGGGACCCTTCGCCTCCAGCACCTGTGGAAAAGGCTGATGTAGGGCAGGAGAGTCAAACAAATGCGAGCCAGCTCGGTTTTCACCCCCGAAGAGAAGAGAATCAGACGGAAAAGAAAAAGGAAAATGAAATGGGAGCCGGGGCTGCATAGGGATTTTTAACCAGCATAGAAAAATTCACCCGCCCACCACCCTGCAATCAAATGATCACAACCAGCGCGGCGATGTCTTGAAAAAATAAGGGTGCATTCAGAAGAAGGAAAGTCTGGTCAAAAGCTGCGATCTCCCAGTAGGGCTCTTCTTCTGGGGCACCCAAATTGAAGCCATGCACGTAACAGTGGCCCTGGCCAGCAACTTTTACTGGATTTGAAAAATTACTTCTTAAGCTAGCGATGATGCCAACTTGCACTACCCCCTTCCATTGTAATCCACGGGCAATGATAGCTACAATTATCTCACACCATCATCTGAGCACCGCAATCTACAAACGGAAGATAACGGAAGTGATGAAAATGGGGTGTCCTTGGGGATCCAGCAAGCATTCGCAAGTTTAAGACATCTAGGGGCGATTTTAACATACCTCAATCTTACCCAAACTTATTGCAGTGCATCCGGGCACCACGTCCACAGCCCGACCACGCACAGCACCGGCTCTGCTGAAGCGAAGCTCTGCTGCGTCCTCCGGCTTGAGGTTTCCGTGGCAAGCACAGGAGACGATGCAGGAATCATGTAACAGGTACAGGGGACTTCAGGTAAAGACTACGTGTAGATTCTGTCCAGATAGTTGTAGGCTTGTATGGGATTGTTAAAGGACTATACCCAACTTGGAATTCCGGTTGAGAGACCTGACAAGTGGTTTGGGGTTTGGGGTTTGGGGCCAAGGCTTAGTTGGCCGATCATTGATGTTTTGGGATTTGTGGGTCTCATTTCCAAAGTTAACAAGAAAGGCTACATCTTACCTATATAGCCCCATTAAAGTAGTTTCGTATTTATTCTCCATCATCCCAATATTATCCCAATACACTATAGTAGCTTCCATTTTGTTATGTCCATTCTGGAAACCTTACACCCCCACCTAGTAACGCAGGGCCGACTGATACCGAGCCTGAGGCTGCAAGACTCTCAACACCAAGACTAGCATCTAGGATTAGTATATTGGGGCAATAATGGGATAATGGAAAATAAAATCGAAACTACTATAACGGGGCCATATAGGTAATATGTAAAGCATCCATGGCCAGACGTTTAGGACCATGACTTAAGGTGATGTGCAACAGTTCCTGAGTCCCAGCAAGCACCATATGCCACTATTCAGCTCCCCCAGCCCCCAAAACATATTCCAGGCTAGCTGCTCAGCAGACCTGTTTCAATGGTGGCATCATTCCAGGCCGAAGTGGAGGACACACCAAACTAAACGACCACCATCCTCTGCGAGCAGAGCATCTGTCAAAACAAGTTGATCGCGAAGTCGTTGTGCTGGGGAGGACGAGGGGGTGGAAAGGATCCAAATCCTAAACAGAAGAGGCAGAGCGGGATAATTGGCTCAGACTTGGCGGGTCCTTGTCAGGCCCTTGACCGCCAAGATTGTTGTGAACCACCTGAGGTAGCTGAAAGAACTTTAGTGAGGGTTTACGGCCTGAAGCCTGAAGCGCTTCCTTCATTGACCGCGACCTACGCAAACGCATCTCACCGGTTGTGAGCCCCAAACCCTGACGCACAAGCACAACAGTGCTTCCTTCCATGCTAAACTCCCAGGCAGCAATCCAGACGTCAGCTGAGCCCCTGCCACCACGAGCTTGTCACAAGGCCCCGGCATTCTCAGCGGAAAGAAGTAGGGTGACGCCAAAGTGCTCTGGTGGTGCAACTGCCTGGACGTAGGCATTCGAGAAAAAGGAATCATTGTCACAAATGGTCAATAAGGCTGTGAGACAATCGAAAACCCTTGCTGATAGTTTGGACTTGTTTGAACCACATACATACACATACCTGTTGGCACAAGATGCAGCAGTGCCACTCAGGACCAGTTCTGCCTGCGACCCATCCTCCCAAGCTTCAGAACGAGAGCTAAATGCTAGAAAAGCCGCTGGCCAGGGGCAGCAAACAAAATTGCAAATCCAGAGAGGCAACCCCACTAGCGTCATTCAGATTGCACGCCGATGCTACCTTCTATAGGCGACAAGATTTTTGGATGAAATGCCGACCGATTCCTTCGCACAAAGCATGGAGAAAGACCAACGTGTGCATAAACTACGCGCTGGCAACCCTGAGACAGTTGTGAAACTCCACCAGCTATCATTCCAGATTCATCTGAAGCAGAACCGCAAACACCGAGATCCTGTAGTTCGCGCTCACCAACCCTTAGCACAAACTGAGCGTTGGCCTTTGCTCCGAGCGCTTGCAGATGGTGTCCTGGGCAACAAAACTTTATCGTCTTTTGGCAGCTTCACGTTCAAGATTCGCAGCTTTTGGTCTTTGTAGCTTGAGGCCCTAGACTTCCAAGACTAGACCGACCTGCTGTCAGTTAAGTAGATCATGGCCGGTTGTGCAAAGGCAGTCTTGGCTTCCAAGTGCCATCAGCTTGTCTGAGTCACAGCCTAGGATTACGATGCTTGGGCGCGGCCCAAGACTTTAGATATCTTTGCGCTTTGCGTCTCGTTTGTGAACCCTTCTTCCACATTATGCCTGAATCTTCGGGGCCTTGCATATAAGCTTTAAATGGACCCACCAGCCAATGCGGACCCAACAGGTGACTTGCGTAAGTGCGATAACTCCATTTGGAGCATGCATGCTACTAACAACAAACCCGACAACATCGTCCGCCGCCGATGTTGCATTTGCTTGAGGAAGGCCGTTAAGATCAGGTATCCTGGTTTGTTGGGAGGTATACACAGGTCTGACTTCGGCACGTCCCATGCAATAGCACCAAGAGACAACCTAACATCAGCCATATCAGTCCTCTTGGCAGACTCGGCAGCACAGCAATCGATTTCTTCGCCCTGTGCATCGTCTTGTGCCCAGCAACCTCCAGCGAGAGCAGCATCAGTCGCAAGGCCATGATGAGCAGCGAGTAAATATTACAGTTGTGCACCAGATGTCACCGGCACTACTCTTACCAGTTCTGCTAGTTCTGCTGCGGCTGCTGCTACTGAAGGCCCTGGCAAGGGTAGGCTTCAGGCTGCGTGCTGCACCACATTCATTGCATCCACCCAGGCACGTGTGAATGTCATCTTTGCGCTGACTGGGGCGCTACTAGAATTGACGAAAGAAGCCTGAAATGAGCCTTCTTTCCTCATTTTTGGCCCAGTACCTGCTGACAACATCAATGCTTTTGCCAATTTTACCTGGAAGCTGAGCAATTTGATGATGAGGTCCAGGCACACTCTAGACCCTGAAAACATGCTCCCCCTGCTGCTGCAAGGCAAAAACGAATTGGACCCAACACAGCTATTATTGCTCCGCGTGTTACCACTACCACTGCTTTTGGTACTACGTAATGACTAATGCAACATGTAACGTGGGAATGTCTGTAGCAGTGAGCAGCGGATTGCTTAGCCAGCTTGATCCTGGGACTGCTGTCTGCAAGGTCCACGATAGCCACGCGTAGAAACCAAATAGTGCACTAAACACGCAGGGAGAAATGCGGAAGGTCAAAGGAAGAACAAAACAGAGAGTCACCCTTTGGGCCTTCAGGTCTGTGGAATGAAGGGCGATGAAGAAGTTGCGGCCGGCCCAGAGACTGCCCAAGGTGTTCCCTTGCAGCTGAGCAGTGAGAGATTCAGGAATGTGGGGGCAGCAGTTGGGGCCTACCAAAGCTTTGAGGGCTGGAGGCTAAGCCTCAAAGCTTTTGGGCTTGTGTACAGGGATTTGACTTGAAGGTTGAAAGGGCAAGGCGTGAAGGGCTGGAGATTCGTTCCTGAATGCAAAGATTTCTCTGTTCAGCGACACAGGTTGTGGCACGGTTTGCCTTGGCAAGATAGCCAAGGAGGTTGAGGTGCCGACCAATGCAGTTTGGACCATGATGACTCCTGTTGAAGAAGAATCTGGAAACGGCAACTACGCACCCGTGATGTGCATCTACTTCAAAGACCACCAAAACCAAACTGGTGAAGGTGTGTTCCTACGCTCAGCTAACCGCCAGAAAGCACGCGGAGTTGGTGTCGGATCATGGACACCCCATGGGCTTTGCAAAACAATCTGCCCCACCTCCAGTGAAGCTGACAAGCCAGGACACCCGGACTCCCATACCCAAGGCAAAATTCACAATGCAATCCCGGCTGATTGGGAAGTGTACTGCGCTCTGTACTGATAACGGTTTTTGGCTGCAAGCAAACAGGATGACTGTGTCAACAACAGATGCTAAGCAAGGACGACCCACTTGCAAGAATGCAATCCCCGTTACCACTACAACCGTGATCATTTAATGCAGAGGGAGGTACTCTTGATCAGGAGGAGTCAATGGACCATGAATATCACCAACGTTACCATTGTCATCTTCATGTTTTCATCACCATCACTATCAACATCATCATAGTGACGATTGAACGGATAGTAGGGCGTCGCACCGGATGAGGTAGGTATGATTTCGATGAAAGATGTCAGCAGGTGCAATCGAAATGCTTGCGGCTAGACTGCTCACGACTAGTCATACTATCGCAGATGGGACACCGAAAGAACCCTGACCCATTGCAACACCTGCGCTCTGGAGAGCTTTGAGGCGCAGAGTCACCTGCTGGACCAGCATGGCAGCGCACAACGAAAATGTCAGATGGGGATGTCCCGATATTATCGCGGCGGGTCCAGCAAGGGTGTAGTTTGAGCATGGCATACAAGCGAACTGGAGGAATCGAGGGTCCAGGGTGAGGAACCGGAAGGGAGGAGGCCTTACCTAAAGACATGTGCCATGTGCCAAGTCTGTAAAAGTGCAACCGATCCAAATTACTCCAAGCTTGGGACACCGCCGACATGAGTAGTTTCGCACACCTACAGTCCGCCACAACCCAAATCCTAAACCGACTTCTACATTCTGAACCCTGCCTTGTGCACGTTTCGGAACTCCAGAATTGGAGCGGCACCACCGGGGACGGACCACGCCTTCATCAAATGCTGGGACCCAAAGACAAGCAAACTGAAGAAGAAGAAGAAGTAGATGCAGGTAAAAGAACGAGAGAAAGCATAGCATTGATAAGCTGTAGGGGCGGCTGCTGCTGCTACTGGCGGTGGACTACCAATACACCAAAAAACAGGAATCATCTAGACTAAGCAGAAGATAAAGATAATCTACTATTTGAAATGTCGATCAAAAATAACAGGAATGGTACTACTTGTATCAAGAACGAACTGGCTGCTGAACACCAGCCCTCAGTTGGCTCGGAATGGAAGCAAAGTCCAGTACTCAGGACTCATACTCAGATCCTTATTCCGTTGTGGTAGACGTTGGGGTCAGAGCAGACTTGACCTCAAACGTGACACTGAATCTCGCGATAGCGGTGAGTTGCAAGAATGCTAAGCCGAATGCTACTGCGAAAAGTCGGTGTCGCCATACAAGAAGGTTTCTTCTGTCTTGTAATATAATCCCAGTTTCCATTTCATTTTCCATTTTCTTTTCCATTTGATTCTCCATTATTGGGGTAATATTGGATACCCTACACAAAACCTTCACGTCAGTGCCTGCCCAGCCGGCGCGAGAACTGCCTCGGGTGCCCAGGTGCCATTTGGCCACGTGGCGGCCTGCCATCCAGGAGTCTGGGAGTGGGAGTAGGGATTATAGGGATTATATAGGGGTTATATAGGGTATATATGGGGGTTATATTGGGATAATGGAAAAGAAAATCGAAACTACTATTCAGGGGGGGCTTTAGGTTTACAGTATGTTGGTGACAGAAATTATTGTTTGCTCCTCGTGATGGATATTTGAAGACTTTGCGGCCCCGAGAACACCCCACAGAAGGTCAGGGCTCTTCATTGGAAAAGCCCTCAGAGAAGAAAGTTGCCCATTCCTGGAACAGCCCCATGGGACCTCCAGAGATAGTAGGGAGCCCGCCGAAGCAAGGACTATGCCCAACCGAGCAACCTTTCTTTGAATTAAGATAGCGGCACCCTGGGTGCAGCCAGAAAGAGCCAGCATCCACATCCGGCAGTCGCGGTTGTTGGTAGGTCTGCTTTGAATAGACAACCGTAGAAGGAAGAAAAAACTACCGGCCTTGAAGCCCTTGATGAAGATCTCCCCTTCCGATGCGATGGCGGGGAAGGGGTCCTCAGGGCTTCAGGACTTTGGGAGCTTCCAGGGCTCTGGTTCCGTGAGATAGCAATTCAGCACTGAAGGGTAGGACTGACGGGCTCTGGAAGAAATTTAGAGTTTTGGGCTCGGCAACGCTTGGAAGGATCGGCGGCTACAGACTGTCGAGATCTGAGTTGCGATTCTACTCGCCCCAGACCTTCAGCTTTCAATGAGAAAAGCTAGAAAAGAAGAATAGAGGCTTTGTGAACTTGCAATTCCATTTGCTAACCGCGGAGTGAGGAGTGCAGCAACATCCTGCAGCGGCCGGTAGTACGACTCTGCAACATGATTAGAGCCACTCCTAGTCTTCACCCTTTAGACACAGGAACCGCGCTTCGGGCCCCTTTCGCTTGCCCCTCCCAAACCTCAGAGGAGCTTGATGCCCGCTTAGCATGAGGCCTCGGGCCCGGACTCCCCACCCTTTTCCCCTCCCCCTGCCATGGCTGAGCTCCGCAGCACAGAGGGTACGCCCGTGCTGGCCTTCTCACAGCTGTTTTGATTGCATTCTTCATGCATGTGGTCCAAGAGACTTATGACTCCAACCTGTGCTTGTAGGGGACTTGCTTTGACGTCACCTTCAAGACACCCACATCCTTGCACACTGCAGGTCTGTCTACCCTACAAACTGAAGATATGCTAGAGACACGTTCTCACAAACGGGTACAGCGACATAGTTGAGGAACTACGTGTGGAGCATCTGGAGCGGATGTAAGAACTGGATCGGTAAATGTTTGCAAGGATCCCTCAAACATTTTGTGGTGTTGCCTGATGCAAGGCTACCATTCTAACATAGTCGTGAAGGGTTAAGTACCCAGTGCCCCCCAATGCTCCAAGCAATTCCTCAACTTCGTCAGCAGGTCTCCAACCCTTCCCTGTTACGCTGGCAATATACAGCAAGCAGTCGGGCAGCTGTTGACTACCTAGTCTGCTTCGGCCCCGAATGAGCTGCTCAGGATCCTGAGATGCAGCATGTGTAGGCTACCTTCAAAGATTCGCAATGGCAGGTAACCATTGTTTCTGGTTTCGGAATGATTTTTGCAGGCTTCATCTGTGACTTCACACAACTGAAGTCTCTCTGGGCGTGTGAAAAATTGTGGCCAACAGCAGGGCGACATGCCTACTGAGCAGCCCAGGGCAACACCCTTCACAGCATCTATGTAACTACCGCCTCTGCTACGGCGACACCCTAATAGCTACCAAAGCGCTACCCTAACAACTACTCCCTCCACTACGGCGATACCCCTAGAGACTAAGACGGTCGCTGCCAGGGCAACGGGGCAAAGCATCCATCCAAATCACCCCACCACAACACAGAAAAAACACCGCGACATCACAGCAAAAATCTAGAAATCACACAAACATTGGCAAATTCATACAATCGCCGATGATGGCACATGTGGAATCAGATTCCTCAGCATCGAAGACGGAGACAAAGAGCCGGCGGAAGCGCACAGGAACTTCTCGTATTGTGCCAACTACCTCAGGTGCTGGTCATTTAGCAGAACCCTTGCTCAATTTGGGGGAAATCGCTACCAGCCTTCCGACGTGTAACCCAACCCTGTTCCCTCACTTGCATGGAACCAAGACCATCGCCACCGACTCAAAGTGTGCCTGAAGCAAGAACCAGGCAAAACAAAGCCGCAAGACCAACCCGCTGGGAGTCAGTCTCCAATGGCTGAAATTCTGAGCCAAGACCCAAATACAACCAACATAACCCAGCACGTTGTTGGACTCTGTCGCTGCGGCCCACAACAAAACTGAATCGTACTAACAGACGTGCAACTCTTACGCAACAGTGTGCTCAGGCAAACTTTTTTTCAAGCCAACGTGAAGCTTCAAGGTCCACGGTACTTGCAATTGTGGCATTCACATTCGCTCTTGTGGCGATAGTAGATGAGCCATCTCACCAATGCCATCTGCTCTTTGTACACTACAAACTCCCTGTGGTCAACCTGCCCGCCATTCCCTCGCTTCTCGGCAGTCACGGAATCAAAGCCGTCGGGTGCTCTGCTCCAACTCTCGCAGTCTTCGGTTGTTACAACCTTCGTGTTGCCTAGCATCACTCGCACAGCCATAATGCATCGCTCAGCCTGTCGCCCGGGTTCTGGGCATGTTGCGTAAAAGTCAGACTTTGAAGCATTCTCCGCAAAGTAAGATCCTATACCGAACATTGCACCAGCACCTTCTCCTCCACGCTGAGGGTCAAGTTCTTTTTCTAGGATCTTTTCAACGGCCTCCAATGGGCAGCCGTGGAACAAGACACATTCATTCAAGTCCACATGCCCATCTTCCACATTGCATCTGTGAATGGCCGGGATGCCTGAGAGCGCGGTGCAACCGTCAGGCCTCTCTTCTGCCAGCCTCTTGCGCGTCGTCTTATACTGGGATAGCAGGTTCGGGTTTATGGTCTCATAGATTCGCGTGATCTCCAACTTAGGGGGATCACACCACGTGCTGGATCTGCGATCCTTCCGATGTTGCGTCAACGAATCAATAAATATTTTGCTCAGGACATGATGTATTGGCTTGCTTTCATCCCTGAGCATTTCAACACAGGGGGGCCTCGATGTTTCGGAGAGCGGGCGCCTCAGCAAACGCCGGACCATGCGTGCTGCGCGGCTGTCCGAAGTCGAAAAGGTGGACATGGTCTCACAATCTGGAAAGGTGGACAACAATTCAGCTGCCCGCTCCATGGTGATCTGCTTGCATTTTTCAGTCTCTGCCTCGAGATCTTTCTTCAGAAGGCAAATCTGTTGATGCTGGGAAGTGAGCTGCTTAGATGCCTCACTCGCGGCGGCATCTTTCTGCTCTTCGAGCCGGCGAATCTGCTCTTGCGTAGCAGCGATCACAGATTGCTTAGCAGCGATGTCCGCTTGGATAGCAGCAAGCTGTCCGGACGACTCCATCGCCGCGGCAGTTTGGCGCTTAATCTGCCTCTGGGGGGCATCATCATCCAATGCAATTCGTGGAGGATGGGTCGCGAGACCTCAGTTGCCTTGTTCTTTTGGATCATGGCTTGAAAGTTCACGTCATATTGTTTGTTGCCGACGTTTGCTTCACAGGCGTGTCGGCTTGAGCAGTATGCATCTTCGACGGTCTCCCTATAGCTTGCTGCAACACGTCTCCACTCATTGTGCTCGTCCAAATATTCCCATACAGGAATAAACAGTTCATCTCTTAGCGTCTGCTTGAGATGTTCTTCTGAGCAACATGACCGGAATATACTGAATACACTTGGTTGCGCACCCATGTTTTGAAATCACAAGTGGGGCAAATCCGGTGATCACCCATCGGCCAGGTCTTTGTAGCCTAACGGGGCAAGGACATCTACAAATGCATGCTTTGCGCGCTACTGAAGCATAAGTGAGTAAAACCGTTTCAGTTCAAGAAGAAACCTGATTAGTTGAAATAGCCTTGCCGTGGGAACCAAATGCAAGCAACACATGCAAGTAAGTCTCTTCCTGAAACACAGAGCCGAAATGTAGTTGCTGCGTCGAAGTTGTGGGCATGGAGCGCTTGCACATCACGGCATTGATAATTAAGAGACATCTTCGCAATGCATCACAGTGCGGGCATGGTAGCGGTAAAACCTTGTCTCGTAGTGTTTGTCATAATGGTTGCGGTCATAAATGTACGTAAGCATGGTTCATGCATTGGAAAGCTGCTGGAACCAGCTCCTGTTTCGTCAAAATATGATGTTGTAACCACTTGCAGCCAGGCCGCTGCTGCTTTTCGCTGTCTGGCACGCACCAAGCTGAGCTCAAGGTCAGCTTCGTGGCCCAAAGCCACCTCAGGAGCGGCATGCTCTGGGGGCTTGGGGCTTGGGCTTCATGTGACAATGCGTGAAAAAACTCGAGTGCTTGATATGGTAATGATTTAATGAACTTGAGCCACGAGATTTTGTTGAAGGAGTTCCACGACTGCTCTCGGCCCTAAGCCCCAAAACAGCCCTTTCGCAAGCCCGAGACCAGCCCCCCTAAGAGAATCCAAGCTGCGTTCACGGACGCTGCGAAGTGGTGGCCTGCCAGGCCATTCATGGTCGCCCGCTTCGGCCAGTAGACGCCACCGGACGGCACCCGGACAACCTGGGGCAACATTTTTTCTTAGCATCATTGCTTAAGACACTGTGACGCTGTGACGACCATTTTGCAGGCCACTTGTAAAAACTAGTGCTACTGGTGCCATGTGAGTAGTTGGACCATTTCTGTTCCACGAGAACATTACAACCTGGAGTGGAGTCCATGGTGAAACAATGTCTTTAAAGGCCCTATTAACAGTGATGTGGGATATCTCGAACCCTATCGGCTTTGGAAGAAGTTTGTATCTCTGGTTGCCCACACCAATGGGGTTCCTACTTACGAAGTCGAAGTACAGGCTAGGCCTTGCATTGAGCCGTTCGAGCACATCCAAACTTCTGTTCAAGTAGAGATAATGTAGGGAACGGAGTCAACTCGTATCTAATGAAGGATGACTATACCTCTGAGAAAGGAGCACACTGACTTCCAGCCCAGAGACTGCATCTACAAGCCCGTGGGCCGTGCGCCCCGCAGCATGGAAACGCAGCTCCTGCGATGGTTTTAGCGAGGGGTTCGTAGACTTGGGCTTTAGAGCTGGGCTGTAGATTTCAGGGATACGGACGCCAGAGGTGGGAGATGGGTTGTAAGAATTCAGGGTTCAGACCCGTGAGGAAGAAGAGCAGAACTCAATGTGTGAGCTGGTTCAGGAAATGCAACTACGGGCAGTTGCGACTTGAACCATGCCAAGCTATTTAGTGCTGGTCTCTCAAGCAAGGCGAGCATAATTAGCACACATGCAGAGTCAGAAGACACACGCCCATGAGCCCCTGGTCCATGTTTCTAAACTGCAGGCCATGCACAAGGTGCGCTTACCGCTCTAGGAACTGGCTGCTCTACCCGACCTCCACTCTCACGCCAAGACCCCAGCAAGCTCGAGGAGCTCAACTAGGCTGAATGCCAAAGGCCCTGAAACCCAATCCGCGCGCCCGCGGCTGCGATGTGTCTGGGCCGTGGCCGCCCAGGTTGTTCACCACAACCTCCGACAGACTTAGGCTCCATGGCTCCGGCATTATTGGGGTAAAGAGTTTCGGCGTATTGCTCAATAAAGGCTAGGCCTAGAGAGCTATGAGTCACGGCAGAAGCAGCAGCACCAGCAGCACCAGCACCATGCACAGTAGTAGTAGTAGTAGTAGTAGTAGTAGTAGTGGTGGTGGTGGTGGTGGTGGTGGTGGTGGTGGTGGTGGTGGTGGTGGTGGTGGTGGTGGTAGCAGTGGTAGTAGTGGTAGCAGTAGCAGCAGTAGCAGCAGTAGCAGCTAGCAGCAGCAGTAGCAGCAGCACTACTAGTACTGGTGCTCTTTCTCCTGCTGCTACTACGACGGTGGATGGAGGCTGATGGAGGCACTTAGAACCCCCAAAATGCTATAGTTGTTGGCGTATAGAGTATACAAGGTCGCGCAAGATTTCCTGCATCCACAGCACCATGACTACTACCACCTACCCCATCAACATTAGCATGATCGCCATGAACATCACGATGATCATCATCAGCAGCAGGATCATCATGACCGTTAGAACCCTAACCACCTAAACCCTAAACCCTAAACCCTAAACCCTGAACCCTAAACCTTAGACCTTAATCCCTAAACCGTAAACCCCAAACCCTAGTAGGGTTTAGGGTTTAGGGTCATAAAGCCCCAATCCGTCTGCCTTGGCGCGGGAGAGCTCCAACGGCGCCCCGAGTTTCCCGGGCAGAGGCCGAGGCTTCTCCTGAGATCACAGGGGTAGACTTCCGTGTTCCCCAAAACTAGGGATACCTTTAAAAGGGTTATAGGGGAAAGAAAGGAGAGACATAGGTTTAGAATTTCCCAAATTATGGGTACCTTTCTGGGGGTTCCCATAATAAGGATTATAATATATTAGGGTCTATGTTGGGGTCCTCCTATTTTGGGAAACTACCACTTCCAGGTGCACAGGCTCCGCGAATTTAGGGCTTCGGTTTCTTGGATTAAGTATGCTGGTGCGTTTTGGAGAATATACTGCCTGTTGCGTGCCTACTTCTGAATCCAGGGCCAAGAACCCCAAAACAACGAGATCACCACTGTAAGGTCAAAGATTTGCTCGATTTTAGGGTTCAGCTTGGGGGTCTCGGACTTTGGAACTTTTGAGGCTGAAGGGTTTCAGCGCTTGAAGGTGGCCAGGACTCAAGATTTTGACACACTGGGCTACGATCCCATCGTCCAACGCACAACAAGGTTGTGGATCTCTGAAGACTCGTGGTCCAGTCCCGGTCCTCCTGGTGGGCTTCGTTCGCGCTCATGCTCGGAAGAGTCTCTTGAAGGTCAGCATGTCTATCGATTCATAGGCAATAGAGCCAAGAGTTCTTACTGCTTGACGCAGTCCATACGCAAAATGCTGGCTCAGGACACTACAACTTCTAGGGTCGTCGCTATCGTGTCTGCTAGAGTTCATCCCATGGGTCATGGTACATTGAGATCGCTCAAATCAAAAGCATCTTAACGGCATTGAATGGGCCTCCACAGCAGCATCCCTGTCCAGTTGAATTTTGCCCAGATTGTGAGAAAACCACTCCAGCAAGACACCGCTGAAAGATGTGCAGCTCGCATTTCTTCAGGGTCCATGCCAGGCAGTCACGGAAACCTTCCTGGGGCATGTGTCAACCAAACTGTAAATACACAAGTCAATGGGGATGAAGGACACTTCTAGCAATCAAAGCGCGCCTCTTGAAATTTTCATGTCGCAGCTTGGCTAAGGTTTGCCAGGTGCTTGGCAGTGGCGCTGAAGCCACTAGTGCGAATTAAGGATCATGAAGCAAGTCATCATGAGGAGCTGCACCGAGCTGCATGGATACTGGCGAGCATACCCACCAAAGTGTGCTGTTGAGGTTTGCCTGCTACGGCCAAGCTCGCGCATGCAGCATGCTGTTCAGCAACACTCATTTATGTCGCGAATTAGAAGTCACACAAACAACGCCGCATGGATCCTCGCAGCTGTGAAAAGTTGATGTGGATAGGTAGATCTTAGCAGCAAAGCTGCACCTTATTCAAGCTCCTCGAGCGAAAATCTGCTACAAAGCCTGGCTTGCTTCGACAGATACAAGCGGAGCATAATCCAGGTTCTCCTTTACCTTAGTGGCGACATTCCTCACCTGCATCCAGCAAAAGGTTCAGAACTTCAGGGTAGCCAGCTGCATATTCCCGGGGCAAAGCCCCAGCCGCATCAGTCAGATTCTTGTCAGCACCAGCCTGCAACAGCAGGCGCACGATTTCAATGGCCCCACGCAAGCCTGCGGTGTGCAGCGCCATGGTTCCATCTACAAACTGTTGGTTCACATCTGCCTCCGCTTCCAAGAGTAAGCGGATGACTTCCAGGTGGCCCTTCCGTGCCGCGAAGAACAGAGGCGACGCGCTATACTGGGTGTTTGGATCTTGAGGATGGTTTAGTATTTCTTCGACTTTTTTGTCCAGTCCAAACATGGCAGCATTGGCCAACTCATCTGCTTGTTCGATGGGAACATCCAAGGATGGCCGAGGCAACACAACCAGTTGCAGATCAGCAGGCGAGTCCAACCTGCTGTCATCATGCACAATGGCACCATTCAGTAAGAGCCGTTGCCTGAAACGCGGTACCCCACACAGGCCCCGCAGATGCTGCTTCAAGGAGCGCACGTCGAGGTCCCGTGGGCGTACGGCAGTGACCTCTTCTCCGGCTATACTCCACACTCGAAGCATGCGACTAAACGAAGGGACCCATGGCTGAATGCCTGGTCGGAAGCATGAACTTCCCGTTCAGTGATGATCTTTCGGGGGGTGTCTGTGCTCCGTTCAGCTGGAAGAGCGGGATCCATGAGAAGAACGTTGTAGGTGGGTTTTTGTTGCATCTGCTGTTTCTCCGTTAAACTAGCTGCATGACGATGTTGTGCCAAACAATAAAAGCACGTCGTTTCGGCTCGTAAGCTTCGATTTCTGAATCGGTCTATTCAGGACAGCGCCGGGAAGTGTCCTAAATGGGACAGCACAAGTTCAGCTCTCTCGAAGTCTCTGAACCCCAACCTGGCACGGATTCACTATCTGGAGCCCACAGTGGCAATGCAGAAAAAGTCTGTGAACCATCCTTTCACATACTAAGCCAACTGCGCGAAGGACGAGGCATGATGCATGGATTGTTTGGGACGGAGTGACCAAAACTAGGAAGGATCGCGCATACTTGTAGCTGACACATCTGGGTGATTTCTATGTAGATTAACTCAACCGCCCCAAACGATTCGCCTTGCTTGGACATGCTTGGGCCTAATCTCTTCTGCGCTGCATGAGAGTATCATGCAGAACCTCAGCACGCATCTCTACAGGACTACGCAAAACATCGTTCCTGCGGGTCCTTCAATTTCTGGGTGACAATCTGCGAGATGTTGCTATGACTCGGGATGCTGTGCATGCTCCATTCCTGCCAAGAGTCTGTAGCAACTGGTGGCGCCAGCGTCACGCGCACGGGCTGTGCGCCTGCATGAGCGGAAGACATGACGGAACGTTCGGGGCCAATCAGTTCCAGTGTGGACTCTACCATAAAGTATGTAAAAGCATTTCTGTAAGGCAGAGTACGACCCAAGAGCGTGCTCTCATGCACAAGCGGTTTAGCTCCCAGAATTTGCAAATGTTTGAGCTAGCAAGGATCCAGTGCACAAAAGTTCCTTCTCGGCATACAGCACCAGAACCCACAGCCCAAAGCACACCAGAAAGATTCAGGACAAAGATCTCCCCATACTGCCATACTGATAAGAAAGGAAGTGTGTGCCACAAAATAAATGAGCAAACCTCAATGGGCAGTCGACCCCAAACCCCTATCCAAAAAGCCCTGGGAGCCAATGTTCCAAAGCCTATGCACCATGACTCCTCTGGAGCCGGATCACCAGGAATTCATTACTTTTCAGCCTGCACCCCAAGCCCTTTGATCCTGTCCCCTACAACCGGCGATCGTCAATTCTGTATCAAAGTTACTGCCCCCGTGCATACAAACAAATATGGAGGTTGCTGAAAAAAAAGGAATTCCTTCTTTCGTGGGTCCCTAGCTTTGTAGTATGTTGGGGGTCTGCCTATTGTAATCACCCTGTTTATGGAAACTACCATATAATCCCCAATAGGCCATCACATCAGAAGTTTTCTAGAAACTCTGAATTCGGCTGCTGCCTATTTGGAACTCCTGCTGCTGCGTGGTGTTGCTGCTCGGAGCCTCAAAAACCTCAGTCTTGCTGGTTCTTCGTAGGGAATATGGGAATACAATCCCTATATAATCCATATATACCATACTCCCATATTCCCTACTAAGGACTTGTAAATAGTCTGAAAATGCGGGAAGAAGTCAGCACATGGGGATTGAACGGGATACGTCAGGCTTGTTTCTCCCAGTTTGTTCTTGCGCGGCATAGAAGACAGATCATGTGCAGACACGGCCCTGAGGTCTGAGATGCAGCCACATGAACTAATTCCCCCCTTTGTAGGGGAATGTATAGGGGTTATATAGGGGCATATGGGGGTGTATATACATATATATATATATATGAACTACTGCCAATATTTTCCAAAGGATTAATGGACATGCTTTCCTGTCAAGTGTAGAGAAGGGACTATACTAAATGACGAAAAGGAACCCCTATGTCCACCCTTAGCAATCCCTTGGTAAGCCTAATGTTGACAGTGGCTCACATGTCATGGGGCCTTCTGTCCGCATGGCATTTGCAGTTCTGCCACTGTCCTCCTGAGATGAAGCTGTTTGGTAGCATACCTCCGGATCTTCAAAACAGTCGGACCAATTGGCCTCTGAATGAACCCTGGCTGCTCCAATGCAAAAACAAGCCAAAATTCTATAAATCACACAAACCTGCAGCCTCTGGAATCTGCACTCTCAAGCCCCCTGGACCTCACTCACGACATCCCAAACCCTGACTGCCCAAGACTAAGCCAAGGTACCGCTACATCCGGCGATGAGATCGCAATGAAGAAAGTGCGCCCCACCCACTGCGAGCTCATAGCATTTCCTGGCAAAACGAGTGCCAAAAGTGCGCACCCTGACTGGAACTTGTACAACTCCTGCTGCTACAGTATGTAGCCTTCCAACCATCATTCCGCCTGTTAAGAATATGAATTCAACTAGGGAGCATCTAGCAAGCGCAAGGGGTTTGACAAAAAGGTCTTCGTGACGCCACTACCCTTAGCATTGTAACAAATACAAGCACTCGGCAGACCTTAGGTGGACCCCCCACCCAGGAATAGCGAGTATAAGAGATAATGGAAATCATACTAGGGTCCTCCTATATTCCTATTATAGCACTATTACAGTTTGGCCCCTAAGGAATGCACGCTGAAGAGCCCAAGGCAGTGGTTGCCATGAATAGTGTTTCTTGCTTCGGCAGTTACTGCTAAGACCCCATTGACCCCTTTACTTTCCCTCATTCACGGGCTCTCTGACAGGAACGATCCTACTTATAGATCCCCTTAAATGGTGGTTGTTCCATGTATCTGGGTGGGTTCTGGCTTCCTCTATGGGGGTTTATAGTATCCCCATTACAGAAACTACACGGATGTTTCCTCAGGGGGGACGCCTGCACCTGGCAGCGCTGTCAGCCTCAGCCGCACCCTGCTCGCATCTGCAAAGGCAATGGCCTGCAATGTGGACGTTGTAGAGCTATTTGGACGTTGTAGAGCTATTTTGAGGGTGTATGCCCCGTATAGGTTGGGTACTAGCCCCGCCCAACACGGTGTGGGATGGTGGGGGCAGTACCCAGTGTCTTTGAAGCAGTATTCCAGGTATCTACAAGGGCTTTGAGTGTAGCGCTTGATCAGCCTTATTTGGATTTTCACGGGGCTTGCACAGAGTTATACTTGAAGCTAGGCAATCCGGATGAAAGGAATGGAAAAGTTGCACTTTGCTATGGGCTGCACCAGCTCAGGCTTAAACTGTGAGTAACATTCTTTGAACAGCGTGGAGGGAGACTCTTTGCATGCAGTTCAGCGAGGAGTTATATGCACAGCACTCATTCTAGAGGATACCTCGTGCGACAAGCTTGACCTTAATACCTATCGAATCCATGACACAAGCTTTTCGTAGCGTACCTACGTAGATCTCAGTGGCAACCTTCTGTGAACACAAAAAGCGACATGGCTTCAGCAGTCCAAGGCCAAAGCAGGTGCTGCGCCCTGGGGGACAGCCCACGCCTTGCAGTGTTCAGACTGCCGAGCTTTGCAAGTGGTCTTTGGGTTTGTGGTTCGGGGTGCGCGTCTAGGATAAGTTCAGGGGGCCCAAAGGAACATGTAAACATGGTCTTCTTTAGATCCTGAAGTTGAGGTTGAAAAAGACCAGTAGAGTTGAAGTGTAAACAGGAGCTGAATTGAAAAAGGCGAGAGTAAACGAGCAAATCATGGTAAACACGGTGCTGAACGTTAGCATATCTTTATCTAGACACTGCTTTCGATATTCAGCATGCTGGACATGTGCTTCTGCTTCGGACTTGCTGAGATTTATCGGATGACATCTCAGATTCGATGCCGCAGCTTCCCGCACCTCCCCCAGAAGGGACTTGGGCAACCAGGTGCCATTCGAATAAGAGGCGGCCTGCCGCACAGTTGCAAAAGCAGCCACTATGTGACTGTGATCAATTTGTCCAGCTCATTCATAACCAGCGCTGGTCTGAGGGAGCTGGGTTAGGAAGCTCGCCCATACCAATCAGCAAGAAGCTTGCCCACTAGTTTTCAAAGAACCTCGTGCAACTCTTGACATGCAACACTCTAATGTGGAAGCTTCACACTCTGCGCCACCAAACCCTTACGTTTGTAACTTCCCAATTTGACACATTGGGTAAGAGGTCACACGTATGTGTGCTAGGACTATGCGTCTAAAGAGGCCGAATACGTAGCTTCCTTTAAGTTCGACCTTATCCTCAGCTAGGCATTCTTCAGTAATGCCTGGAAGCTCTTCACCAACACTTCACCATCTGCCGACAGCGCGGGGAAAGGGTCCTTGAGCTGCAGGTTATTCTTGGGTTTAGGGTTTAGGGTCATTCTCAAAATTATTGGCCCCTTTTGGTTATGGGTTATATTACGGCACTTAATACAGGAGTACCAAGATGGGATCCTAATTTTGGGAACTACCCACATTGGGAACTACCCACATGGATTAACAAGGGCTCAGTCCTGCTTCCTCAGGACTATTCAACGAGTGCCATATCATGTCAGGGTTTGGGGTTTGGGGCCAGGATTTTCAAGACACAATTTGCTGAGGCAAGGTTTCATGTGGGGCTGGCAGAAGGGAGTCATGCGTGCAGACCTCATAACTAGACGAACTACTTCCACACAGTCCCTTCACATCTTCCACCACAACTGTGCTGTAGCTTATGTGGGCAAGGTTTGTCATGGCGGAACTTGGTAAGCTACAGCGAGCTTGAGTTCCGGATACAGGCCGGCAAAACAAGCGCCCCCTATGATCCCTGCGACACTTTACTTAGGAGATTTTGAAATGACCCAGAACCCTTAACCTGAAACCCTGAATGGTAAACCCGAATCCTGAACCCTGAACATCCCTTGCAAGGGCCTCCGCGTCGAACACGGTGATGAAGACCCGCGGTAGCCGGATCGGCTCTTGAGCCTCTCCTGGATCCTGGGGAACGGCTTTAGGCCGGACATCACTGCAGACCTATCCTCAAGCACTAGTTTTGAGGACTGATTAGGGTTAATGGTTTCAGGTTTAGGGCCTAGGGTTCAAGGTTTGGGGTGCAGGTTCTCCACCCCAAGTGGTAGGTATTCCCTGTACAATATCAGTGCGCATGGAGGTTTCTGGCGTTCATAATCCGCAGATTCCGTACATGAATTGAGATGGAATCACCAACGGTCCCTGCTCACATGTGTTTCGGGCTCCATGGGACTGAAAAACTATGGGGTGAAACATGGATTGGATAAATGGAGGCAGGTTTGAGGGCTGTAGCGTTTGAGGGGTTTTCGTTTTGCATGGTTTCAGGTTGGACTGGACCGGCTGGGGCCAGAATGTTGCCATTGCCAGCTAGCTCTTGCCTGAGGATCTTCAGTCACAGGCTGGCTGGGCAAGACCTTGGAAGATTCAATGCGAATGTTTGCAACCCCCAACAGCTTGCCCTCTCCGCTTGAAGTGTCCAGCTGCTTCTAAATCGCTCTACCCTCTCGATGTTCCCAACTCGAAAAGATACCTGCCTCTGAGAAAGAACATCCGATGAATCGAATCTCCAGGTCCAAGGAAGAGTGGAAGGCAACCTCGGACCGGGCAGAGCGTTTCTGGGTTGCTGTTAAGGAACTTAAATTAAGTTACCATAATGGGTATATATGGTAAATAATAGGGTTTCCCCAATATAGTAACTTAACTTAAGTTCCTTAACAGCAACCCAGGTTTGAGGGCTCACATTACACTATGCCTATCGAGGCTTCTCGAAGTGCGCTGTCCTTGACAGGGTGGGCGAGGGCTGCGCAATTACCTGCGGAGACGCTTGACGAAACGTTTTTGACAACCCCCCTGGCACTGAAATTGGAATATAATCTAACGCAATGTATCGGCACTTGACCCCATGCAGCGAGAGCGCCACTACGCAATCGGCACCTCATGGAGACTGGGAAATGTCTTAATCTGGGAAACTGTAACAGGAAACACCTGTCAAACAGTGGACCTACACTCCTAAACCAGATCCAGAAGAGAACCTCAAAGCACATATGGAAGGACAGCTGCCACACTATGTACCAATCGTTAGCGTCAGAGAAGTCATCACGCGGGGACAGCAAAAGCAAAAGCTGGGGCCCAAGCGTTGATGGCCGCAGCCCTCTTGTGTCCCGCCAGGGCGTTGAAGGCAATCCGTCTTGGAATGTACTCGCCAAGTGCGCGAAAGGCCTGGGTGGCAGAAGTAGAGGGATGAATCAGTATGAGCAAGTGGCCTGCGGGTACAGGTCGAAAATTGCAGTATTGGGTAATGTATTTTCTCTTTCTTCTTCGAACCTGACGGTTGATATGCTGGATCCCGTGATGTCGGCACACATCTGCTCCGTCATGCGCAAGACCACAGCTCCACATCGATCACGGCCACATCCAGCTAAGCTTCTGGCTATGTGGATGGACTTACTCTCAAGCCTTGCCACATCCGCATATCGGATCTCCTGCTGTCAGCAAGAGTTTGGCAGGTATTGTTCAGAATAGAGCTGCCGAAGGCGGGTACGGGAGGGGAGGATAGCGCCCCAAAAGAGCATACCAACGTAATTGCTAATTCGAATACTCATACTAGAGCAAATACTAATACTAATCCGAATATTATTACTAAAGATATTAATATTTGTACTAATACTGATAATAATACTAATACATACTAGTACTAATACTAATACTAATACGAATACAAATACTAATACAGATACGAATACTGATACTTTGCGCCTTGGGGTCATCCAGGTGTCCAGGGCCTCGCCCCCCGAGGTTGTTGTAGACCACCTGAGTCCATATGGGTAGTTCCCAAAATTCGGGTCCCATTTTGGACCTTTAAAGGGGAATATACGGGTTATATAGGGGTACATCGGTTTTTGGGTTTTGGGTAGTTCCCGAAAATAGAGTCCCATTTGGGTACCCCTAAATATTCCGCTCAAATGTAAGGATCCCGTTTGTGACGTTCTCACATTACTTGGAGGGCCATGGGGACTTAGTAAGTAGCTTAATAACGGGTAACGAGGATAATCGGGTTTATTACATGGCTTATAGGCTACAGTAGGGGTTATTAGCCTACTTACCAAGTCCGCATGACCCTCCAAGTAAGGAGTATCTCGTAGATTTTGCCCAGCTCTTGGAGGTTGGGATGCTCCGAATGGACATCAGCATCCAAGCTTCAGACTTCTGAGTCCCATTAGGAAGGCTTATCAGCACTGATGTCCTAAGGCAAGCCCGGTGAATCCCCGACTTCATGTGAGAATAGCCAGAAGACAGCTGAAAAACGATGATCCTAATTGCCGTGGAGAGTCTGGGACGGACGGTATTCCAAACTATTTGGCTGGGCTTGCGTAGGCTTGAAATTCAGGGGCTCAAAATTTACCCAGAAATTGAAGTAACGTAGGATTTGGGAGCTCTTGAAATCCACCCGGATGCCTATGGATCTTTGGATTTTCAAGCTGTTTTGAAACAATCCAATTTAAAATCGGGCTTCAAACTTTCTGAACTGGGGCTGCCATGTGTGAATCTTGTATCCGTGTCAGCACCCTCACATACACCCCGAAAATTGAAGGATCCCCATATGGGGCCCCGCTCAGCCCTCAACCCCGAAACCCTCAAACCCTAAACCCTCAAATTCTGAGCCTTTAAACCCCAATACCGACAACCCTCAAACCCTGAACCTTCCTCAACAAAGAAAACCATCATCGTGAGAACTAAGGCAGCCCGGAAATTGGTCTCTCGAGCTCTGGGCGCTGTTTAGGTGCTGAGTTTCAAGGTTTAGGGCCCCTTGAGGGTCATGGGGACTTGGTAAGTAGGTTAATAGTGGGATAGGAAATATGATATGGCTTATTGGGGTTATAAACCTGCTTACTAAGTCCCCATGACCCGCCGAGCAAGGTTTCGACTTGCGATGATTATTGGGTGCTTTACAGTCAAGACTGTGGGGCTGACTGCCAAGTCCGGTGAATGTGTGAGAGTCCTAAGGAAGCAGTCAGGACCCCACAGGTCGTGAGACTGGCGAACTAACCCTAAACCCCAAAACCCTACTGCAAACCCAAGCCTCTAAAGAGCAGCGTACACATGGGAGATTTCCAACAATTAGGGCTGGGGGTCCTATGAGTAGGCCCACAGTATGTTTGGGTCTATAATCATGTTCCCCTCTTTATGGGAAGTACCATTGAGGGGTTTGATGGGGGCCCATGAATCCTAGATGGGGTTTTCCAGAATAGGGGACCCTAATATAGACCCTTAAATACTACAATCCTTGTCATAGGGGCCCTGAAAACGGGGCTCCTAATTTCAGGAAACCCTAAACACTAATCCCCAAACCCTAAACACTATATACCCCCATATAGCTCCTGTAAACACTATATACCCCCATATAGCCTCTGTAAACACTATATCACTAGATATCCCCATATAGCCCCTGTAAAGACTCTATACCCCCACATGGCCCTTATAAACCCCTTTAAAGCGCCCATGAATCCTACACTGATGCAAGCCCAGCAGCATTGCGCTCCACGAGTTCGAACTTCGTACCCAGGTGCCACGGCTGAGCGCAGGGATTTTTTTTAGCCCGGGCCATGCAGGTTTGCAAAAGGTATGCCTAATATGAGCTATAGCCTAAACTCCTTGAAGGGGGGTTTTTCAGGGGATGTATATAGGGTCTAAACTCCTTAAAGAAGGGTTATTTAGGGCAGTATATAAGGAGAGAATTATCGGGGGTTATTAAGGTGGATACTAGGAGTTTAGACAATGCTTAATGTGGCCCCTTTGCTTTTTTGGGACCATGGGATACACAAAAAGGTATATGCTCGGTATAGAAGGACTCAGGGACCCATAAACAGGACCCATGAGCTTTGTAGTTCAGTGCTTGACCTGCGGATGCATGGAACCCAAAGGCCGGATTAGTTCGGATAAAGGTACCCACTCTAAGCGTTTCGTGACTTCTCACACTCAGAAATCAGAAATGATGCCTGTTGCAATTCACGGGAACGCAGTAAAGCCAGCAACTTCACTAGCCCAAGCAGTAGAATCACGTTTGCTAAAAGATTGGGGGCCTTTCGACACCACCATGTTTAGCTGGAAACGACAGTTGGCAGGTTGTAGCCCTCCACCACCACCATGATGCTTAGCGTGCTTCAGCAGAAGCGAACCCCTCAACAAGGGCGCAAAGTTGTGGACAGGTTCGTGAACCTTGTCCTTACAAAGGTACATCTCCCTGCCACACCGACTCCCTCCCCTACCACAATGACCGCAGCATCCCGCTCACGGGCCTCGACCGCTGCTGGATGTTTTGGCACTCGCGGGGGAGCAGCAGCGGCAGCAGCAGCCGGGCGACCTGCTGCCAGCAGCGCAGGGGATGTCAAACATGATCTTCCTATTCTTGTCAGCAGTAGCAGCAGAAGATGGTAGCAGTAGTTCTAGTAGCAGCAGCAGTAGTAATAGTCGTCGTTGTAGTGGTAATGGTAGTGGCAGCGGCAGCCGGAGCAACGCTAGCAGCAGTAGCAGCCAGCGTAGTCGTCGTCGAACAAAAACGAGGGGGATCTAAAAGCAGTTTTGTCGACCTGAAGATCAGTTCAAACAAAACACCATCACTATGGCTACTAACAATTCACAAAGACATCATAGCAAAACTCGCGCTGCTCCGCTTTTTAATGTCACTCCAGGGCCCTCAACAGAGCCTACCTCCTTGACGTCACATTATAGCTGCTCTAGCACCCGCAATCGGATCAGGCCTGACAAGTCCCAAGCAGGCAAAAACGCCTAGAGAGACTTTGCAGAAACCCTACAAACAATGGCATCTCCAGCAAACGAAGGCCGATTATTTCCGCTGAAAACGGAGAACTGCAAACCACAACTTGAACAGCCACCAGCGCCATCACTGAAGAGCAGAATTTCAAGGCTAGATGCGCTTCTAGGGAAATATCCAAAATCCAATCCTGCGCTGCTGATCTTCTTCCAGGCCCTTGCACAAGTGCCCTGGCTTTTAAAGCCCGGAGCACCAACATACTGTATTTGACAGAAAGGCATGAAAGCTGATCTGATAGACTTGAGAGAGGCAACCTTCTCTTCACGGATACCGCTGAGGTCTTCTTCATGGTCTCGACTGGTGGTCTTTTTCGTCTTACGCAGAAGATAACATCCTCAATTGCCCCACATGAAATCCTGAGTGCAAGAATTCGACAGCCTTTGCCGGGTGCTGCCTCCTCCTCATCTTCTATGTGAACCTGGAAAGCAAGAAACGACAACCCAAGTGGAACCCAAGAGGGGTCCCGTACAGGCGTCTTACGGCTGTTTGGTAGCTGGGACTACACAGAAACTGACATGGGTGACTCCTCAGACTCCGTTGATACCGGGCTCCAAACGGTGTAAGGTGCGCATGTATGAAAGCATGACATACTTAGCTCAAAGAATCGCTATGTCACTGTTTGACATCATGCTGTAACAGCAGTGGTTAGTGGAAGTAGCACTGTTGGGCATGAAAAGCCTAGGCACACGAGGTGTGAATTTGCAGGAAACTGAAAGATGGGGGTTTCCCAAAATTAGAGGTCCCTTTTGGAAAGTCCCTAGCATTTGGGGGGTGCTATGGTTCTATGTTGGGCTCCCAGTTTTGTTGGAAACGCACAGATCGATTTTGGCCATTGTGCCTGCCTTATCAACATCAGCAAAGGCCACCAAGGTCTGGGATCCAAAAGCCAAGGATCATATAGGGTTCAAGGTTTTAGGTTTTGGGTTTTGAATTTGGGCTTAGGGATTAGGGTTTTTTATCGGGCTTGGGGTTCAGGGATTAAGGTGAAGGGTTTAGGGCTTGGGGTTTAGGATTAGGGTTGAGGGCTTGGGGATATTACCCTCAGAATGGAAAGTCAGATGGAAATGCAAGCGGAAGATGACATGGAAACTAGTATGTAGGGGTATATAGGATCAAGGGTTCATGCGCATTGCCCTCATAAAGGAAAATCAACTGGAAAGGAACTGGAAAATGAAAGGGAAACTGGGGCCACGGAGCGGTTTATAGGAACTAGGCTATATAGGCAGGGCTTTGTAATCTGGTTTGCAGCAGCAATGAAAGTAAAACCCTGGAATTCAGCGTCTCAGGACAGGCAATCAGGAGGCGTCCATAATCTGGACAAAGGTTACGGTCAAGCATTCAGAAAAGTAGTCTGATGGTACTGTCAGTAAACAGCCAGTCCCTCAACAGTATAAGGTGCGGCTGCAGACAAAAGACGTCTTCTCTCCGGTGGTACTTCATAAGTGGTGCACAAGGATGTGGCCACAACCTGTTTCAGGTCTATCGAAGAGGATCTGCTCCAACAAGACGTAATGGGAGCAATTGGAAGGAGTCTCTTTGCACGCTTGCAGAACCGCATCAGAAAACCAGCACTTCTCCATCTGAGATGTCTAACGAGGACATTTTCCATTAGGCAAATGGCTTCTTCGAAAATTCTGAAACTGTGCTTTGACACCTAAATCAAAAGATGATGAGCCTACCCAAGACCCGATGCTTCACACCTTAAGCTTCAAACCCTACACGTTTGGAAGCCTCTGGCGAGCGCATCTCGAAGAAGAAGGTGCGCCCCTGAAAGTCCCCCACCAGGAAGTTGCCTGGCGAAAAAATGGCACAAGGCTTGGGAGTAGCGATTGCAGGGTATCTTCGACTTTTGAATTCAGGGCTTTGGGGTGTGGGGGTTTAGGGTTGAGGGTTTAGCGCAACTGAAGGTCAGGAATTTTGGGGTTAGCTTTGGAGTCCTGTTCATTGATATTGTGGCCATGCTTCTTACGATCCTCAATATTGGCATAACCGAACATTCTTCTGTGATGTTTGGGTGATGTGACCGGGGATGAACATGGCTTTAATTTAAACATGTAATGTGCACCTGGCATTCCGACAAAGTCGAAGAAGCTAGGCTTAATTCTATAAACCGACCCCCCAGACTCCTGTAACGTCCTGAGCCAAAAACAAACCAGAGATCCCAGCAATAGCATAACCCCCTCCCCGCCATCTTGGCCTGAATTTGATAGGATCCGAAAGCCCTTCATGTGACCAGTCAATGTCAAACAGCCCCTTTGCAACTCCATGTCAAATCCGAAACGAAAGTGAAGGAAATGGCAGGCTCTTCCTAAAACTTAGCTTGGAACATCTCCTAGAACTTAGCTAAGAAGATCTTGGAAGAAACTGTCCAGCAGCCTTCCGATTTGGAGGGTCGCAGCAGCAGAGACACCTGCGCACGGCCAGCATCAGATGGCTATCTGCAAGAGGTAAGAGATGAGGAGGCTTCTTGGAAGCTTGCCTGTTTCTAAGCTTCAGTCACGATACGCAGTTGGAAGCACTGTCAGGGCCGTGCTAACCTTCGCGTTTCTTTGCCTGGAGGCGCTCTTATCCCTTGAAAGGCTCAGGCGAGCAGGGCTGTCAGCATGCTGGTGGACCGCACTTGTTGCAAGAAAGGGAGGATCCTCCGCTGGAGGACCGGACCAAACCACGTAGTAAGAACTTAGGGATCGAAGATCAGATCAAGCTGAACAGTTGTGCGCAACATCAGGTGATTTATGCGTGAGCTTCAGCATCTGGAGCAGCGATCATCCCTAAGAAGCCGTGTGCGCAGTCGCGCACTATTTGTCCGTACCCTCAGAGTGCTGATTGCAAGGCCCCTACCCCAGGCATTTCAAGATCCGCCCAAACTCTTCCCGCTGACCTTTATCCACTCACACAAAAAGCCAGGAATTCCAATCTCAAACACAGATCCTTAGCCCTCAAACCACCCTTCCAAGTAGTTGCTTGAGGCTTCTTATCACATGCTTGCTGCACACAATCCAAATGGGGAACTCAATAATCCCTTCACTGTCCGCCAGGAATCTACAAGGGCATCTGGACAATCATCACGTCTACTCCCTATTTAGGCTGGGGACATGAAGCCGCCTAGACACTAAACTCTGGATTTAAATATTATAGTTTCCATTGTTCGTTTCCGTCATCCCTAAATAACCCCTATATATACCCTAGTATAATATCCTGAAACAGCAGGAAAGCTGGCCTCCGTGACGTCACGGAAGGCGAAGATCGGCGCCGGGCCGCGGGGGATGGGCCAGGTCTTCAGAGGGCAGAGGGAAGCAGGTAAGGGATGGTAAGGGGTCTCAGGGTTTAGGGTTTAGGGGGTTCAGTGCTCTAAGGCTGTCGGGATTTGGGCTTCGAAGCCTTAACGTTTCCGGAGCTTGAAGGGTTTGAGGTTGCGGCCTCGAGTGTTTCGGGGGAGTTGAGGCTAATGGGTTGAGGGACGCCGCTTGACGGAATGGGCCCAAAAAGGATTTAGGACAAGTTTTGGATCGGGTCTTTGGGGCCGATCCCTGCTTTGGAGCTCAGCTCATTTTTTGAATTTGAGGCAATGCATGGACCTTGCCGGATGGTCATGCTGCAGTGTGTTTAGCAATCATGGCCTGAGGGCATTTGGGGCATGAGCCATGTGGTGTAATTGTTCTGCGGGATTATAGATAGGCATGGTAGTGCTTGATAGCTGAAATATGGACCTCTTGATGAATTCATCTGCACTTGTGATTTGCGCTGCATCGGCTGGAGTCTACTGCTGAGACAACGAATACTGTTGATCATGCCTCATGTTCCAGCACGCATCTCTGTTGCTGATGAGGCCTTCTTCAAGTTGCTTATCATGTGACCCCAATATTATTGTAGTTTCCATTTGATTTTCCATTATCCCAATATTAGCCCAATATATACCCTATAATCCCCATATAACCCCTATATAACCCCATATAGCCCCTATGTCATGATTGAGGACCAAAGAGGCTGGGCTTCATGGCTGCAGTGGCTCATGGTTGGACCCTTAAAGTCAACATACACGTCTCAAGACGACCCCATCTGAAGTGCCATGTCATGATGGGTTGAGGGTTGCAATCCAGGCGTGGTGATAGATCGCCAGTTCGAAGCCTGAAGCTTGAACCGCATAGATCCTATTCATCCTTATGGCAGCAAGCGCAATGAGAACTAAGCTGGTCTTGCAGGGCTTCGGCCTCATCTAAAGCTTCCCCAGAAGTGTTCTGCCTCCACACACCCCTGACGCACATACCTGCCTCAAACGTGTGAGGCATCATGGAAACGCGGGTTCGATTTGGCCACATGGCCTCCTTTCAGGTACTTCGATGTCTTGGATAAATTCATGGTAGGAGTGTAGCGCCCATCACAGAAATGCTGAGGCTGACAGTGTCAATGCTGGTGCTGCACTTGCTGATGTCATGCCTTGCTTCCTGCATCGCTCTGGGACCTATATGGTTTCAGTTCAGCTCCTCACTTACACTTGAATCATGTCTATAAGCATTGCTGGGACCCAGTGCAGAGTTGTAACAACAAAATCTGCAATACGTAGCAACAGTTGCCATTCCATGTCAGTATTGGCAATGCATATGATACCCGCACTTGTAGCAAGCATTTCCCCATGAAGGCGAGAACGTTGTAGGCGAATGAGAATTATCGTAGGCGCTGAGACCCATCATGGCAGTAGTCTTGTGCCGTGCTGTCGGCATCCATGTCAAACAAGATCTATGTCTGCTGCAAGTCTCTACACAGCAAGGATAGAATGCATTAAGGCATCTCGACTGGATGTATATCGCCCTCCTCATGGCTGTTGTCAAATTCAATGGCTGCAGGTCCCTCCTGAATTCAACTGCTCGGCTCGGCGAGAAACAGAATCTGCCCTGTCTCAGAACGGGGGCGCCATTGCAATGCGCCACCCCCGACCCTCGCCGCATGTGCTCGTGAAACAGGCAATTTCAGGCAAGGCAGGCCTCGAAGCCCGCGATCTTCACCTGACGTTGCGATCATGAGCGCCATCATGAATACAGGTATCATGTTGAAGGCGAGAACAAGACAACGGCAAAGTCTCGGCCTTGAGGTTGAGGCTAAAGCACTTCGCTGGAAGGATTCTAGTGGAAAGAGAATGACCGCGGTACTCACATGCCTGACAGCTGCGCGATAATCAGAAGTGGTATTGGAACCGACGCACACGCACGCCAAACCCAAGCTGGTGTAACATCGGAAAACGTCTCGTACCCCTCCGGAAATGTGAAATTCAGTAGCTCCCAAAAGTTGCGAGGAACTGGCAAAATACAACCCTAATATAGACCCTATAATCCCTATACAACCCCTATATAATCCCTGTAGTTTCCATTTTCTTTTCCATTATCCCAATACCTTGTGCAGCTTACCTCATGGCTGGCCGACATAAGGGGCCCATGATCGTCGGTCTCCTCAAGAAAAGCTTTCTTTGGAGGCGGGTGACCAAAAAAAACGGGACTCCTCCTTTCTTGCGGAAGTCCCTCTCAAAAAAATGTTCATTGGAGTAAGAAATGGGCTTCTTCCTCCAAGACGCGCTTGAAAGAGGTCTGAGCTGAGCTTTCAAGCTATAAAAAACTAATTCTACAATGGTGGTTGGGATTGAAATCTCCTCGTAGCCATTGCAGCTGAGCCTGTGGAGCAGAAAACGGCAAAACTAGTGAGTGGGGTGAAAGCTGTACTGCAAGCCGTGCGCAAAACGGCCGCCACGATGCCCGATGAGCTTCTGATCTTGTTACTTACGTCAGCAGGAAAAGGTACGTGCTCCGATCTCAAGCGAGGCACAAAACTGTTAAGCCCCCAATGGAAGGCAACACAGAAATGGGACCATAACGTCGACCGCGAAAAGTCGTCATCACGACAACGTAGTATTGTTTCCAGACACATCCTGATAACTTACCTAATCAAGAGACCCCTCCCACGTCAAGGGAAAGCTTCCTTCCACAGATTCCACACCAGTGACATACAGTCAATCTTCAACATGTGAAGATCCGTGGATACCCATGTTGTTTTCCATTATAGTAGTTTCCATTATCCCAATAAACCCTAAACCCAGTAGTTTCCTTTCTATTTTCCATTATAGGGGAATGAGCACCAACCATCTTGTGGCTCACAACTCAACGATTAGATTCGAGGCTTAGTGGACAGGAAAAAATGTCCTGCACGTCATAGACAGTGAAGAAAAGCTGCTCAAAGGGGACTGGAGTTTCCTGCGCAGCATGCAATTTCAACATACCTGCAAGCATAGACTTGGGCTCATGAATATCAAATACTATTTCCAATTACTATTACCACTACCACCACCACCACCAATTCTTGTCCCACGCCCTAAACCCTAAACCCTAAACCCTGCCTGCCTACATCACAAACTGCAGCTTGGGACCTCAAAGTCCACTAGGCGCAGCCGCAGAGCTACGGAGCTTCCCAAGGCAACCTGAACATGGCTGAAATTCGCAGGAGCCCATGTCATGTCTGCACTTACAAAGCTATACAGATATGTATATTTATATGCATGCAACTATATATGCTCATAGACATGTAAACCTATCATGCAGAAACCGATAAATAATACAAAAGTTCTGAAAGGTATTTGGGCTTGCGAATTGCCGGAAGAAGGTTTGCGTTGCGGTTCTAGGGCTCGATAGCCTCATGGGATGTATGAGGCCTGCACAGACCTATAGGGCACTAAACCCAACTGAGCTAGCTCTAGGGCGTAAGGCTTAGGGACTAATGATTTGAGATCATGGTTTAGGCGTGTACTTTTGTTTTCGGTGTCTGGTGGCTAAAGCTTGTGCATACTGCACTAGGCCATTAAGGCCAGCTCGTATGGCAGAAAGCTTCCTTTTCAGGGCACAGGATATTTGAGCAAAACACTTGTTAGTACGGATTGAAATCCTACTGGTGGTATATCTGCTTTTTCACACATGCCCCATGGACACGCAAGGCAGAAGATCCAAGCTCCAGGCATTGACTGGAGCGGCATTGTGGACGCTGCCGATGAAGCCGTTGAGCACTGAGCGTCCTTTCCCCGCTTGCTCAGGTTGAGTTGGGACTGCGGGTGCTTGTAACCAGGGGCAGACTTTAAGGACTTAACCAGGCAACGCAATAGTCTGGGTTGCTGTTAAGGAACTTAAATTAAGTTACCATACTGGGTACATATAGTAAATAATAGGGTTTCCCCAATATAGTAACTTAATTTAAGTTCCTTAACAGAACCCAGTAATGTATCCATGACCTTTCCTGGATGGTAAGAGCCGTGGGCGATCTCAATCACCTTGCAGCTGGGGGGTGGTCAAAGGAATCAAGACATGAGCCATAGTCTAAACTCCTAGTAGTCCCCCTTAAGAACCCATATAGTAGTTCCCTATATAATCCCCCTATATAACCCCCCTTTAAGGAGCTTAGGCTATGGCTCACATCATGCTGTTGGCTGTAGGAAGTCAGCTTCCCTCACGCTGCACTTGCTGGATGAACATGCTTCAGACCCAGGGCTGGCAGGAACTTGCAATTCCGGATGTGTTGGTCGTAACTGTCATCACCACGCCAAGCCACAGCTAAGCCTATGGTCAAATCACTACATCCCTATGATCCCCCATACAACGCCCCCCTTAGGGCGTTTAGACTCTAGCTCATAGTGTCCACAACAAACTGTGAATGACCCAGCTTGGGAGCCCAGCGAAGTCTACCTTCCGCGACCCCTTGCGGCACACCTGCACATGCAGAAGGTTCATTAGGGTTTAGGGTTTAGGGTTTAGGGTTTAGGGTCTAGGGTTTAGGGTTTAGGGTGGAGGTTCAAAGTTCAAGGAAATGTTTGGTAAGAGATATAGTACGCACCTGGACTGATAGGTCAGAACCTGTGGAGCTACCTGGCCACCAGTGCCAGCAAGCTGTACCGCAATCCCTGAAGACATACTTGAAGCCATCTTGGAGTTAGGAAACATGCTATATATCCTTCTTAAACGGTTATAATCCATTACCAACTGTCATCAGTAGGTTCCGTAACCTTTTAGTAACCCTGGGACCCACAAAGAAGGAGGAGGTCTTCCGTAATCCCCTGAAGGCATTTGGGTTATGGGTGGTAATGCAGCAGCCAGGAAGAAAAACTCTTGATCGCAAGCTTCGTGAGAGCATGTGCTAGTCATCCTTATTAGGACCTACAAGTCGGTTGATGTGGGCCTTTATTTAGGGGGCTCCACAGAAGTTACATAGGATTACATAGGCTTATGTGAGGGTTTTATGGGGGAATTATATAAGAGACATCCTGACAGAAACTTTGCTTGAATGTTAGGGAGCTGAAGGAATCGTTCCTGCAGAGGGCTCCGTCGAGTCTACTCTTCAGAGAACCTCATATCACTGAGTCGGACCAGAACCAGATCTCCCAGAATAGATGGACAGCTCTCTTCTAATACCATATTTGGGCTCAAGTTATCATCATGCCATGAAACCTCCCATTTGTTGATACAGCATTCATGTGCTATGAGACTTGAAAGCGTGCTACTGCCTTCTTCTACAAGCTCGATTGGAGGACAGGACCTAAAACAAGTGTACCACTTGAGAAATGTTCAAGTCCCTTTGTGTCACATGCCATATACATCCTGAACCTTAACCCCCTGAACCCCTAAACCCCCTCCCTGAGCCTCTCTGTAGCGGATGACGCTGGGCTCGTCCAAATGACCAGGTCCACGTGCACCCAGGTTATTGTACACGAGCTTGGCAAGGGCTTATCTCTACTGATCTTTCAATGGTTTGGGGTTTTCAGGTTTAGGGCTTTGTGAGGGTTTTCGGCTTCGGACTTAAGCTTTGGGTTTTCAGAACCTTTGGGCCTTGGGGGCCCACTCATCTGGAGATCTTTCAACAAAAAGCCTTAGAGGACCTGGCAAACCCCTAGAGATGGAAGAGTGAGGGGCTTAAGGTTTGGTGTTTGGAAATCTCTCTACAAATAGAAGCTGCGAAGTTTGCTCAAGCATCTGCTGCACAAAATCAACACTCCCAGGCCTTCACACCTGTGGCAATTCCGAAGAACGAACCCGAGCCCAGAGTCAGAGTTTCAAACCCAGCTCTAAGCACTCAGTCCCATTCGCACACAGCCGTAAAAGGCATCGGCCCCCAAGACAGCCCAAATTGGCAAAATGCTCCGTCTGAATCCTTAAGCACCCCACCTTCATGCCTTCATCTAGAATACCGTCAACCACAGAAAATTGAACCCGTCAAACCCCAACTAATCATCCCAATCCTTCAACCTGAGTCCAAGCTGCATTGCGCTGGTTCAACTGGAAACGTGGGCCCACTTCTGCCATTGAGACCCTGGGAACCTGCCCGAGAATTTCGTAGGATTCTGGCAAATAATTCCGTTAGTTAAGCTAGAGGCGACTTACTTGAGCGGCATTTTCCATCTTCCTTCCGGGCAGCTTCTATCTTGCTTCGTTTTGCGTGGGCGGATGTCGTTTGAGAGTAAAAAGCCCAAAAAGGATCTTGCCATTTCCTAGCCTTGCATATGTCCCCGGACAACCTTTCGCGGGCTTTACACGTTTTGGCAAACTTTGCTTGATCGTGTTTCTTCTTGCGGCTACAGGTTTGGTGATAAGTACTGCTGGGTATGGGGCTTAGACTTAGCGCACACCAAAACCACAACCTTACACCCGAAACCTTAAACCCATAAAACTCCAAGAACTTCACTAGGTTTCTGAAACCAAGCCACATGATACAAATCTTTGTGGGCCCTACTTGGAGGGACATGGTATAAGCCATATAATAACTCCAACTATCCGCAATACTAACTTGCTTACTAAGTCCCCATGACCCTCCAAGTACCCCAACTCCCTGCAACTCCCCGAATGAACCCCAAACCCTCTCCCTCACTCCTACACATGGTGGTTTCCATAAACCAAGGGAATGTATACCCCCAATATACGTTTATCCTTGAATTTTTGGAAGCCCTAGGTCTCATAGCCCTGAAGCATGCTGCCCGCCCCCCCCAACCTGTCGGAAAGGAAGCCCGGGCAGCGCGCTGATCTCTGGCTGGCTGCTGCCTCTTTTTCAAAAATGGGGAGTACTTTTTTGGGGTTCCCCACAATACGGAGTATAGTATTTTGGGATCTATACTGGTTTCCCATAATTTTGCTCACGGATGTTTCAGTTCCCTTGTTCTACGTTTGACAGCTGAGGGGTTGGTGGTGCTAAGTCACTTGCAGAAGGCACCTGCAGAACCAGCTCTTTGGGTCAAGAGATCTTGCATCACCAAGTTGTTGAGGTTGGAGATTTTGCAGGGCCGGCCAGGGCTACATACAAATCTGATTACTTGCAGGTGGTGCATTCGATTTATGGCTGTTTTGAATAGCTTCAGTTTGCAGGTTTGGGGGCACTGTGCATTGCCACGATGCGGCTGCTTTGTCAAGAGGTTCTGAGAGTTTCAACAGTAGACAAACACTTTTTCTTCGGAAAAAGATTTCAGAAGGCGGCGCCAACCACCTTGCCCTCCACATGCTGAACGGATGTTTGAACAATCTCAACATTGGCACTTTGGCCAAGGAGTAAGTCATCCCTGGGCACCAGGACCTTTGCAAAGTTCTTGGTGCGGCCGACCGTCTGATTTCGCGCGTCGTCGGTACCAGCAAACCACACGCGCTGCGTGGTCCCCTGGAGCCGCTCATTGCGGTCGTTCCTGACTTCAGGAGTTCAGCAAATTTGACTCGGAACTTCAGCTTTGCACAGTACATTAAGCCTTCCCAACAAAACAAAAGACAACAACAAGAAGACCGGATGAAAAATTCCTAGGCTCAGGGCGTCCAGGGCACAGAGCTCCTGGTAGCGCCTCTTCGTCACAGAATGGGGCAGCTGCTTCATCTTCGCAGCTGGGGTACCAGCCCTAGCAAAATATCTAGAGGAGTAAACACCATGAAAGCGGCAGAGCCGCACCAGCTCCAAAGTAGCCTTCCAGTCCTCCTCCGTCTCAGTGGGGAAGCCGCAGATTATGTCAGTTAACAAATAGATATCAGGTATCTCGTCTCGAAGGCGGCCTACCAGGTGGAGGAAGTCTGCCACTGTGTACTTCCGCTTCATAGCTTTCAGAACAGCATCCGAACCGGACTGCACTGGGATGTGCATGAAGCTGTAGACATTTGGGCGCTTCAGTGCCTCAATGACTCCGTCCAAGTGCTCCATGATGTATGGAGGATTCCTGATCCCAGTTGGGGGGTGTGGATCTTGCCTCTCATGTATGCCCACCCATCCAACTCACAAGTTGCTCGCAATTCCCAAGTCTATATTCTGGACATTCGTAATACAACTATGAAGGGACAGGAACAGGAAATTCTTCCAAATGGCCAATGCCCTACCACACTCATGTCATTTCCTCTGAAAATGCAAATCTGATACCCGAGTATACGATAAGGAGTCCCCAAGAAAAGCGAGAAGTCCGACTACTTTGCTCTTATGCTTTCCTATCGACCTGTAAATACTACACCAAACCCTTATTTTAGGGCACGCCAAAAAAGAACCCCTAATTTTAAGAAACCCCGCACGAAGCGCTACTCATCTGCAGTCCGGATTCGTCATGCCTGTGCGCAGCATAACGCCTGGCGGCAAAGCATCAGACAGGCGGAGCAGCAGCTCTGCGATGTTGCTGCCAATATCCACACCGTAGGCTCCCATGTCCTCTGAGGCCCCATTTCCATGACCGGCGAAAGCTGGGATGGAACAGAACGCGGACTGGAAAAGCTCCCGCATTGATTTAGCTGAGGGCTCTTTTATAGAGGCTGACAGGGAACTCCAAGATTGCTAGCGCAGATCTGGAGCTGTCTCTAGCCTACTTTTGCGGAAGTCCTCTGAAGCAAGCTCAATGTGGCAGACACCCTCCTTGACTGCTTCGAGGGCACGGGCAACGATCTCCTGAATTCAGGGCTAGGACATGGAGCTCAGAGAGCTTAAAGCATGTTCTAGTGGGCATTCAAAGGTACATCAGCCTGAGCAGACCTGGCAATGTTCTGCTCAATGCTCGTCCTCAGAGCTACAAAAGCCCGCTAGGAGAGGCCACACTTGCGCACATCACACCCATCGCCATCAAGGCTCCTCGAATAATCTTACACCCTTTTCCTGGAAAATGCAGAAAGTCTCCTCCACCGAGTAGGACACCACCGTGCCGCGTGCCACCCGAGTCTTGCCTAGAACTGTGAATTCATGAGCCTTTGGAGTGTTGAGGGAACAGGGTCTGGGCTTTGATCGCAGTTCAAGGTTCACAGAGCCTTGCAACAATCAGGAGAGGACCGAGGTACCCAAGAGACTAAGGGGCAAAGTCTTTCCGGTCTGCGCTTTCAGTTGGCCAGGTTTATCCAGAATCTCTCACCCCAGAAACCTGCTATCCCTCAAATCATTGTGATCCAGAGGGCAGTAGGTGCAGAAGTTCAAGCACCCGGCATTGATGGTGATGATTTCCGTTAGACGATCCTGACGCACCTTCGGGAGGGCCAGCGATGGCAAGCCCTCCCTTTTCTTGTCCTTAGGCCGCTTGGGGCAAACGACTCCCATGCTGTTGTCAAGATTAGATTCTATGCAGGTGGTTCAAGTCTGAAGCTGATTGGCTTCGTGGCTCTGAGTTGCGGACAACGTGCACAAAGAACAAGTCTGAAAAATTGTGAACCCCTTTTAATTCAGCCATAATGCAGATCCCTGCTTCCTACAGCCACATCGACTCCACGTTTGCTTGCGGACGCAGGTGGTACAACACGCAACAAGATCCGGCTTGCTCCCACTCTACAGACAAGTCTGAAACTGTGCCTAGACACCAGCAGAGTCACCACACGCCCTCTGCTCGTTTCCTCCACCACGTCCACAATGCGATCCAGCTGAGTCACATGCAACATACTGACCTGGACGGCTTCGGCTTGATCAAGCGACGAACACTTACACGGTAGAGCTCTAGAAGCGTCTATGGCTGGACCTGGAATCTCTTGAAGACTGTGCCGACAATCTTTCAGCTTTGGCCCCGTCACGGCAACCCAGACGACACGAGTATGGGCATGTAGCAATCAGACGTAAGCACGCGATTGCCGCGACACCCTTACTGAACGATGCTCAAAGCCATACATCAGCATCTGGACCGCGTCTGTGTCCAAGCAAGGCATAGCTGTGGAATCAGTAAACACAACTCTCAAACCAAATATCTGACATCCAAGACAGCTTGTTACACAGCAACATCATGTGATCTGTTGGAAAGAGCTGCATTGAACTCCTGCTTCATGCCCCTTCTTGGGTCTCCCTTTTTATATGATAGTTGTTCGACATAAATACACCCAGATGCAAAACATACCTTGTATGCTGAGAAACTGTGAATGAGGGGATAGTCCTAGCATGATCTTCTCAAAGCTTGGGCTGCTAAAGAGTGGAGAGGATATGAGCGGATGTACGAAAACCCTATGTAGTCCCACAGAGACTTATCCATAACCCTAAACCCTAACTCCTTAACCGCAACAGAAGATGGTTTAAGTTTATCTCGGCCGCGTGGGGCAGCTTCTTGGCCAGCCGTTTGTCGCCAGAGGGAACGCAGCCAGCAAGCACGACCTTCTTTTGCATCTCTGTGGCCTTCGAAAGGACTTTGCATAATTTTCAAGGGTTGGGGGTTTTGCTTTCAAGGTTTGGGGTTTCAGAGGTTTGGGGTCTCATTTCCAGGGGTTTGGGAACCGTCTTGGCTCCAGCTGCTCTGCGTCGAGAAGTTCGAAGCTACCCCTGAAGCAGCTCACTGACTTGCATCCACTCATATATCAAAGTCATCAATTAGCGTTAATGTCTTTGCGCATTGTCTTTCGTTCTCAACATAATTGAGACAATATTGGAAAGATCTGTTATCATGTCCCGGATGATATGGGGACTACCTCCAACAGCACCTATGCTTGTCAGGCTTTGGTTACCATGGAAATCGCTGCCTGGTTCACCAAGTGCAGGCCCCTCGACTCCGATGGGGTCTTCACAGTGCAGGAGTTCACGACGCATACGTCGGACTCCTCCAGTGCACGCTTGTGCAGGGACACGTGTTTCGGAGCTTGTTTGGATCCGGCCTATGAAGACCAAGCCCTCTTGAAACAGCGAGCAGGATCACGGGCCACCAAGCTAATAATATAGTCCCCTTTGAGTAGACAGTATATGGAGTATGTGGGGATTTATTCTAATATACCCAAGGCCATATTCTATCTACTTAAGAGGGACTTTAAGTGTGCAAACGGTCACCAGGAGCAACAAAAACGCGAGTGGCAGCAGTTGTTCAGGCACTTGGGGGTCTGAAAGCCCAACAGACGGCATGTTGACCTGAATTCATGTTCTTTTAGGATGCAGACGCTTTCCGTCCTGACAGCAATCATAAAGAATATGTTCACATAAGCTGCTTCTGGCCGCATCCGTCGACCACGGGTCACAAAGTTTGAAACTCAGGCATCCTCGACTTTGTCCACCAAGGTGTAACCATAGTCGCGGAGCTGCCCAAGCATGTACTCGCCGTCCGACTGGTTGTGCTGACATCCAAACCTGGGTGCGGTTATAGGCATGAAACGCTTATATCCAAAAGTGAATAAGTGAACTCCTGGCATGTGAAATCAGTTCCATCAGTCTAGAAAGCATGAAGACTTCGTGCTGAGGGTCGGAGCTTGAGTTGGCTGAGAAGATTTGATGTAAAGCAATGCGTTGAAAAGAAGGATGCAGAATTGGTCCAGAAAAACCTCTGGAAAGAGCAGCAAGACCTAAATTCAACCCATCCATCCAAAACAATGCAGCCACAACAGCATCTCCCACGCCATTACATGGCCAAGGCACTCACATGGCTGGGATCCCAAGTAGAGTTCAGAGATACTGCAGGGACTTTTGCGCAGGATCGTCCTTTATGTCCTGAAATCTTCAACTTTCAAATCCTTCCCCTCTCTCCCTTCTTCCCATGCTCACAACCCTAAACCCTAAATCCTAAACCTTAAACCCTAAGCCCTACATCCTAAACCCCAAATCCTAAGCCCTAAATCCTAAACCCTAAACCCTAGATCCTAAACCTTAAACCCAAAGCCCCCATTTTTGTCCTGCACTCCCCTAGGGCTGCCCAGGAGCGTCTTGAGGAAGACCTTGGCTGATCCTGGCCGGGAGACTTCGGCCTGTGGCCCTCGCACCTGAAGATCTCGAGTTACAAGGGGTATATTGGGGTTATATAAGGGTCTATGGGGGGTATATAGGGGTTATGTAGGGGTTATGTAGGGGTTATATTTGGGTTATATTGGGATAATGGAAAAGAAAATGGAAACTACTATTTAGGGTTTAGGGTTTAGGGTAAAGGGGTTATATAGGGGTTATAAAGGGGTCTATAGGGGTCATATAGGGTTTATATAGGGGTTATGTAGGGGTTATATAGGGGTTATACTTGGCTTATATTGGGATAATGGAAAAGAAAATGGAAACTACCATTTAGGGTTTAAGGTTTAGGGTAAAGGGGTTATATAGGGGTTGTAAAGGGGTCTTTAGGGGTTATATAGAATTTATATAGGGGTTTATATAGGGGTTATGTAGGGGTTATATAGGGGTTATATTTGGGTTATATTGGGAGAATGGAAAGAAAATGGAAACTACTATTTAGGGTTTAAGGTTTAGGGTTTAGGGTAAAGGGGTTCTATAGGGGTTAAATAGGGGATGTATAGGGGTTGTATAAGGGTTATATAGGGGCTATATAGGGGTTGTGTAGGGTTTGGGGATATTATCCCCAATACTAGAGAATCAAATGGAAGTGAGTCTAGCGCCTGGGATACTGCCAATGAACTTAAATGGAGTCACCATGGATAGACAGCAAGTGATGGGCTTTCCCGATATTGGTCATTTAAGTTACCTGCCTTTAACATCAACCCATTTCGATGCTCCTGCAGGGCCCTCTGCATGCACAGGGATTATGAGGAGAGTATGGCTTAAGAACGCTTTAGATTTGAGAAGGTTGAGGGCTCTCAGTTTCTGGGACTTCCTTTAGCAAGCCTGTCGGGCATGGTGTTTTGAGGATTCAGTAATACAACTTATCTGACGAATCTTCAACATTGCCACTCAAGGTTCACATCTCTAAGCTCAGTTTGGAGCTCAAGGCCTTTGAAAAACGCATAGTCTTTAACTTTCGACTTCCTCTTCCATTTGATTTTCCCTTATCAGGGTAACATCCCTGAACCCAATAATGTCCCTGCATGACCCTAGATGTAGTTGTATTTCATGTTCCCTGCGCTTTACCATTTGGATGTTGCCAAACCGAACTGGAATCTTCAGGCTTCAGGACCAGGAAGTGTCTATTTGAATATGGACCTCATGGATTGAATTATCCTACCCATGCCGCCCCTGCGCCGTGCATCCCTAAACCTACAACCCAGAAGGACACTCGCACTCCCTGAAAAGATATCAAGTTACAAGTGGTATATAGGGGTTATATAGGGGTCTATGGGGTTATATAGGGTTTATATAGGGGTTATCCGTAAGTCTCAAAATCAAGGCCCCCTCATACATGCCGGAAGAGGAGCCCATGATGTTCCCGAACCCTCCTTCGAGCGCTTCACAGTAAACCCTAAACCCTAAACCCTGAACCCTAAACCCTAAACCCTGAACCCTAAACCCTAAATCCTGAACCCTAAACCCGAAACCCTATGTGGGGCTCATAGCTTAGCCCAGTGGCCGGCATCTCCGGGACTCTGACTGCTTCCTCCCAGGCCTCTTCAGCCCGGAGGTGGTGGTCGTACTGCTCTCGCGACTCCTCACATGAGTAGCGTTTTTTTTGTGGTTGAACCGAGTAAGATAATATTCCTTATATGAGATACTATACCCCAAAAGGAGGATAAAATGCTACTCACATGAACGCAGCCGACTCGTTTCTTCGTCATGTTTGGTTGGAAATTCGGGAGTGAAATATAGGTTCGGTCAGGTCTCTTACAGACATTAAGTACTTTGGGGAGTATACTGTAAGGATGCCCGCCAGCCCCGCACAACTTCCCCATGCACGAAATCATGCCTCAATCAATGTTGCCGGGTTTTTCGCCATGCGGTGTCTGATATCAGGGGAGTGGACTCAGTGCTTGCTATTCTCAGCATCGCGGTTTGGACTGGCTTCTGGGAACGGCGTCCGATACAACCTGCGGAAAAAGGAATAACTCACACCCTTAGTCAGCCCATACAACAAGCCATGAGTCATGGGTGCTGTTTGTATCACTGCCTGGGTTTAGGGTCTAGAGCTTTCCATAGGCCATATTACCAGCTGAAAACTTCTCGAGGTTCCGGGTGTAGCCCCCAACACCCTAAACCCTAAACTCTCTAAGTGCCCTATCATCCCAAAGAAGTCGATGCAACCGTTTGGGCTCTCCTCCCCTGAATTCTAACAGGCACGCTGGACACCTTCTTTTTAAAAACTAAGCCCTCCCTGTAGACCCCTACATAGTCCCAGTTTCCATAAAAGTTTCCCATGTTCCTCCCATTTGATTCTCTATTATCCCTAAACTCTGTATAACTGTATAACCCTAAACCCCAAATCCCTATAGTAGCTCACCGCTTAAGGAGTTTAGACTCTAAACCCTAAACCCAAAATCCTAAACCCTAAACCCTAAATCCTAAACCCTAAACCCTAAACCCCAAGCCCTAAACCCTAAACCCTATCTAATCATCCTTTACATATGCTTTTCAGAGTTGCTGTCGCTTAGGTCCTTCGAGCGGAGCACTGCGTACGCCTCGTCCAAGCGGGGGAGGAGCTCTGAGGATTTTGTCTCCTGCAGGTTTAGGGTTCAGGGTTCAGGGTTTAGGGTTTAGGGTTTAGGGTTTAGGGTTTAGGGTTTAGGGTTTAGGGTTTAGAGTTTAGGGTTTAGGGTTTAGGGTTTAGGCACTTCTCCCCCAAACTACTTGGAGGGTCATGAGGACTTAGTAAGTAGGTTAATAAACCCTATAAACCATGTTATAACCCCAATAATCCCTCCCCTGACCCTTCAAGTAGGCTCTTAGCTTGAGACTTGAGATGCCCAAAAGTTCTGGGTTTGGGGGGGGTCAGCTCAAAAAACACACAATGATCCCCAGCAAAGGGGTCCTGAAAGGAGCTCAAAACAACTTCACGGCCTTTGAGCAATGCCAGAAGCATCAAAAAAGCAAAGGCACCCTGCCAGCCAGAAGACCTCTCTCGTATCCTACCATAGGAACCTTCTTCCTAGGTTGGCCCCTAAAACCCATTGAAAAATATTAGTATATATGGTCCCCTATTAAAGCCATTAGGGAAAATATTAAATGTCCCAGGGGCCTACCCAGCTTCAGGGGCTCAACAAAACCCTGAAGGGCAACATGATTTAGGCTACAATGGTCCTGGGCGAAGGACACCGCCCGGTTGTAAGCTGCCTGGATTTCCTGCTGATCATTTGCAAAGCACACACTTGCTGACTTACTTGACATTCCTCTACTTACGGTCATTAAGGTTATATAGAGGTTAGACAAGGGTGACATGGGTACATAAGGGTTATAGGTTATAGGGGTTATGCAAAGGTTATATAGGGATTATATAGACATCCCTCTACTTACTGTCATTTCCTGCGATGACCCGCAGCAGACTGCGCAGGGCTCGACGTAAGCATCTTGGACCCAGACATGTGCAGTGCTGAGCTGGGGATGTAAACCTTACACAACATATTTGGGGTCGTATAGGGTTATATAGGGTTATATAGGGATATATAGGGATATAAAGGAGTTCATATAGGGTTACTTAAGGTCATATAGGGTTATATAAAGGGCTATATATATATATATAGGGATATATAGGGATATAATGGAGTCATGTAGGTTATATAGGGTTATGTGGGGATATATGGGGATATAATGGAGTCATGTAGGGTTATATAGGGATATACAGGGGTTATATAAGGATGTAAACCTTACACCACATATTTTGTTACAAGAACTTGAGAGCTTCCACCACCTGTTGGCTCCTGCATGCTCCGGCTGCTACCAACTATATAGAAAAAAAAGTGCATCTTGTGACCCAGGGCTCCCTAACCACACAAACTGTGAAGATTTCAAGTTTGACTCTGACTTCCGCTCAAGCCAGCACCTGCTGGTCGGAGGCGTGGCGAGGGAGGCCCAGAAGCCCGTAATGGTCTGCAGAAGCACGGCCTCACATCATGACATTGAAGCTATCAACTTCACAGCCACCCGACGTAAAGAGTTAGCTGTTAGGTCCTTCCTGCAAATTATCCTAAACCGATCCCTGGCCGCCGGGTGACTCGCCACACCACGGCCTCGTGCACTTCTCAGCCCCCGGGAGGCCACCAGCGGTGCCGCTGCAAAGCTCAAACAGAATGCCCGGAGTCCTGCGGCAACAGGTTTGCGCAAGCTGTTTTAAGAGCACAGGGATATGGGGGGGTGGTCGTGGAAATTCTGTAGCTTATGCGTCACCATTGTCGAAGCTGAACTTACGCGCTGTCAGTGTGAATTAAAGACTACTTCGAACATAACTGAGAAGCAGAACCCCGAGAACAGTAATGAATGCTAGGCCACATGCAAAAGGCTGCCTGCGCCCCAGGACCAAGGCACAACAACGTACAGTAACAGACAACATCAGGTTGAGAGCGTTGGAATCACTTGGGGTCACTCTCTGGAGTAGCTGCATGCGAATCTGAGGTATAAATCAGGGCCGATTACAATTAAGCGCTGCAGTTGACTGCCAGAGTCCGTTTAGCTTCCATCATTCAAGTCAGCACGCTGTAGAAAAGCGAAGTCCTTGCACAGGATGTGCCGGGAGACCATTTCCTTGCATGAGGCTAAATCAAGATCATGCGACAGAAGCGTCAGGTCAAAAAATTCTTGAAACATTGAAATAAACACACGAAACGAGCTGAGGGTCAATGAAAGGGCATATTATCCTTCCAAGACCCTGCAAGTACCATTAAGCTAGGTCCAAGCGACGCTGAGGCCCTGAGTGCAGTGGCAGATATGGCCGCCGACCCAGCAGCACCGGCCGCACGCGCTGCGATGCCGTCAGAAGCGGCATGGGGGGCTGCTATGTTGCAACACCACCAAACAGCACAAATGTAAGGATTCCTTTAAATGATGCCACATTTGCAAACTGTTCTTGTCATCATGAGAAATTCTGCTTTATCTTAGCAATCATGACTACATGTTCATGCTTCAAATAAGTGCAGGTGGACGGACTTAGACTTTGACACCTGTTGCTTGGGATTCACACTCGATAGATTCCTGCATAGAGCATCCAGCTGTTGCTACTGTTGCCAGCTCCCCCGAAAGCGATGGAAATTCAACCAGCACTACGCAGAGCAAGCATAGGAATGATCATTCCAGCAATCGTCTTCGAGACCGTGCAGCAGTAGTGATGATGCTCGTTCTTGTTGGCAGAATAGCAGAGACCACATGTCTTGTTTCCAGACTAAAGCTGCTATGAATGCAGGTGCTGATGACGAGCCGAAAGGCAGGATGCAGTTAGATATGCATTGACAGATAGAAGTTTCAAGTGGATCATCGTCTTGCCTGGAGCGCCTGTTGACAGCTGTTTGTGGTACCTGGTGAAGGGAATCGAAGATTTGTGTGCCTTCCTCTGCAACATTCACAGTCACTAGACCCCAAGCCTGCAGGGAAGCTAGTCTGGATGCGCTGGCGCCGACGGATAACTGGACCGATTCAAGCCCTGTAGGCTCTGATGTGCATATGCATTCGGATTTCGCACCCTTCGAAGTCTGAGTAACCTGAACAATCCAACTACAGCCAAACTGAGCCGTCATGACACGACGCCACAACTCATCAGTCAGATTGCATGAAAGGATTCCACTAAAACATCTAGTCCCCCTTAAGTAGATAGAATATGGCTTTGGGTATATTATAAGGTCCCTATCTATCCCATATATGGGGCATATGGGGATATTAAAATAATATACCCAAAGCCATATTCTATCTACTAAAGGGGGACTGTAGGTGTAAAGCTATTGTCATGATGAGATTTGGGGGTTTCCTAAAATTAGGGGCACCATTTTGGGGTCCCTATATTAAGGACTAAAGTCTTTTGGGGGTCTTTATTGGGATCCCTCTATTTAGGGACACCACCATTTGAAGCAAAAGGGAAGAATCCCAATGGTATTGATAGCTTAAGGATGCTAATCATGACTCATGTCATGACAGTCATGTGGGAGCTTGTCAAATTCATGATCCCTTTGAAGGTCCCCATTGCAATACGGCCTCTACTACCTTTGGTACCCCAAAAGGGACCATAGCTTTTGACGGCTTACCATGACATATTTGGTAGTTTCCCCAAAAAAAGGGGCCCCAATGTAGACCCAAAAATATTATGATCCTTCATGTAAGGAGCCCCAAAAAATTGGGAGTCCCGTTTCCAGACCGGGCGCCTGCCACGGGGCCGCCCTTGTAGGGGCGGTGACCATTCTGTTTGCGTGCTTGGGGCTCCTGCAAGAAGAATGCTTAGCTTTGCTTCAACTGGGGTGTCAGGCGACTCGTATACATATACATGCCTATAACCCCCTGGTTTCCATTTCATGTTCCATTTGCGTGTCCATTCAACTTTCTGTTCCAGAGCTAGTACTTGGCATTATCACCCCGTGTCAAACTCTCCAAGCTCTTTGCCTCATTCTGCGAACCTCCCCCAAAGCGTTTTCTCTCCACTACCCATGAGCCTCAATGTCTGGCGAGTACACGGAAAGGAAGAAAGTGCGGCCACCTTCCAGCAGGCTGCTTAGGACATGGAGTTTAGGGTCCGGAGAGGGCACTGCAGTTTTGATTTTGCACGTCAGTTTGTGCCAAGTCCATCAAAAACGAGAGCATGTCCTACTTCAGCGCAGCCAGCAAAATTTCTTAGTTCATGCCAGGTGGGCTGCAACTACTCTATGAGGTTTCTTCAAAACGGACCTTTGTGGCCGTAGGATGTTGCGGGGATCATATGAATTGTAGGGACTCCTTCAGAGGAGGAGCTGAAATGATGTCCAACCCCAAACCATTGAATCCCGAGCCCTCATCCCCATAAACCATTGCGTGACCCCAGTTTCCAGTTCATTCTGAATTTTCTTCCCACTTGATGGCCACGTCTTAAACTATGTAGCCTTAGGACAGTACTGGCCTTCGCCACTTGCAGTCAGGGCCAGGCTCAGCGTTGCCAGGTCCTGCTGACAGATCAGAACAAAACAATTGAAGCAGCAGTCTCCGAATGCGAGGGAGCCCCATATGCCGATGCATCACATAAACCCTGAGAAGGCCATCTTCCTCGGTACCCAGTCGAGAAGGCACAAGTTTCTGCTCTGCCCGTCCTCAAACTTCACTGCCACTGGAGCTCCGTGCGGCAAGGACCAGATCTTCATGGGCAGGGGTGTGGCGAAGCGCAAAATTGGGACTTTCTCACTGAAAAAGATCCCATCGAAGCAGAACCAGGACTGGGGCTAGCTAGATCTTCGCCAATCAACGACAAGTAAGAGTGGCATGGAACCGCAGATGATTCTACAAACGCTCAGGCAGAGGGAGTTTCTGGAGGATGGCCAAGCTCGCTAGCGTATTGGAGTGTGGCAGATACTCGTGGGTTCCGGATTTCATACAACAAGCAATGCTGAATGGACCGCGGCAGTATGCAAAATCCGAAAATGCTGCTGCAGAATGGCGAAGGTGTCCGTCTTGAGATTTCTCAAACTCTGGGTCTACAAACTACTGACCCGAATGTCTGCAGTATGTAGCCTGAGCGCGTAAAGTTCTGTCCTACAACCAGTTCCTCATTGTCCTACAACTTCAGCTCTACGCACTGAACCTCCGTCCCCAATTTACAAGGGTTGAGGGAAGCCGAGCAATACCAAAGGTCCCTGTAAAACGACATGGGGGCTACGGCTATCCCTCATATCTTCAAGCCTCCTGGTACTCACATCTCAAACCCAAAACCATTCAAACCTAATGTTGAGTCTAAGGTTGAAAGCATAGGCCCCTAGCATTGGCCCTAGAATCCCCCTACAAGGCCCTAGGGCCATGCTTCTAAGCTTAATTTGAGGGGCGCCCGCCTGTCCAGGCTCACGTAGCTTAGCCGCAGGCACATGGGTGCCGTTGGGGAAGAGGACAGTCTGGCAGCAGGGTGACCATTCTTTGCCACGAATTCTGGTCCCCGACTTCAACCTCAACAATGTGCTGCCTGCACTCCTCCGAAATGTCGTTTTGGGGGGAACGCTCGCCGTTAGCTTGTTGCAGGCTTCACAGTGTCTCGATGGTCATGGCGATGGCACAAGTCCCCTGCGACGATCTTTCTAGCATAGCTCCTTTGCTGCCTTCGGTGCCTTTTGCAACCCCTTTACCACTCCCCATTTGGTTCCAGCAGAATCTTTATGCTGTCGCCAACAATGCCCAAGTTTACGACTTAGCACTTGCATAGCCTGGCTTTCCAGAATCCTACTTGGAGGGTCATTGGGGACGTAATAAGTAGGTCAATAACTGGGCTTTTATACGGCTTATAGAAACATTAACCTACGTACTAAGTTCCCGTGACCCTTCACATACAATCAAGGTTTCAAGTCATAGCCGTCGGAGCCAACCGTGGGGACCCTGTCCACTGAAAGTCCACCATGCATGTACCAAAGCAAGACACACAAGGGTCACAGACATACTTCTCTGCAAGTATACTCGTCCTAAACTCCACCAATGGAGGCGCAGTACCATGTTGAATATTGGAACCCTGAACACAAAACTCTAGTCCCCCTTAAGTAGATAGAATATGGGCTATATGGGGATGTTATTATGATATATCTAAAGCCATACTCTATCTACTTAGGGGGACTATAACCCTGAAGCGATCCACACCCTGCCTGGAAACCCCAAAGCTGCACGGCAGCTTCAGGGGACAGTGCAGGCTCCGGCTCCTGACTACAGTCTAATGGGATATATAGGGATTGTATAGGGATTATGAACTATATAAGTATTGTATAGGGACTATATAAGGATTAAACTGGGATTACTTGATTAGACAGGGATTCTATCGGGACTATGAATGGATGATGGAAAAGAACATGGAAACCACTAATGGAGCTCTCTCCATCCCGCTTCCTCTCCCGTTCCCTCGCCGTCGCCCTCCCCCATGACCATGATAATAATAGCAATAAAAAAAAAACTTTGTGCCTTCTGTTGGGGTGAAGGACTAGAACTCGTGCAAGTGCACCCCCAAGCCGTATTGTTGGAAGTCGGCTGTCAAGCATAAGTCTGTCAGAAAACACTGCGACTTCACAGCGATACTTTTGCTGCCAGCGGGCAATACTACTGAACACAACCTCTGGCAACTAAAGCACACATGAATATCGCATAGACGGGGGACAAGTTTGGAGAGAGGGCCGGTGCTCGTGCCAAACCCAACCAAAACAGGAACATCAACACAGTCAACTGCATTGGGACTTTCATCACTGCGGTGACTCCTATCAGCTGGAGTTGTCCGAATTCCATCACATATGAAGAATAAGTAGTACGGAGTTCAAGGCGGAAACATACAGCCATAGTCGTAAGCTGCCATAAGATTGCTCTCTCCCTATCTTCCCCTCCCTCCCTCCATCCCTGCGTCCCTTACGATGATCATCATGCAAAAGGTAGCTGGCGACTGCGAAGGATTAAACAAGCAAGCAACAGAACTCCAAAAGGCCAACCCTCGGTCTCAACCCTAACCCTGAATCATACCCTGGTCATGGCCGTCCACATGACCTCTGAGGCTTGAGCTTATGATGCTGGGCTATACGGGCCATGGTCCTCCTAAACCTATGTCTCGATCTTTGCGTGAAAGTCCCAAGAACTTGTCTCCTCCACATCGGTGACGATGACGTATAGCTGAGTCACCACCACCTTCTGAGCCTCCGGAACAGACCCTCCCTCAATCCTGATGAAATCTCAAACTGAAATATTGTGGAAACCTGTAGACGAGGGCAGGTTCCACTATCATTCTAAAGGCAATCCAGGTGGTCAAACTGTGGTCTCCCGGGACCCGGATCGACCCCAAGCATTTGCGGTTCGCAGCACAGGTGGGGTGCAGTTCGGGGAGTCATCCCTTAGGGCAAACAGGAATGCAAGGTGTGCAAAGCTGAATGGCCAATGGGCTCGCGGTTTGATTGAATTTAGTGGGCTGATGTTACGGAACTTAAATTAAGGTACTGTAACAAGGAAACCCCATTATTTGCTATGTACCCATTATGGTAACAAATCCTTAAGTTCCTTGACAGCAACCCGATACAAACAGGGTTTAGAATGTGGGAGTAGTCGTGGTAGTTATTCAGGTATTCAGGCTTCTACATTAGACGCCTCGACAAAGCATGTAAGCTGATGTTGAAGACTCCCCGGACCAATGCAAGGGTCACGCGCTAAGAGTGTGTCACATTGAGCTTGAGAGGAAAAACTGAAGAAAGGCGTAGATGACAAAGATGAATTCCTGTAACGTTCTGCAACACAAATAAAAAACTGCCATCATGGATTTGCCGTTAAGGAGGCTTTGGAGAGACAAACACAACACTCAATTCATATGGCATTCCGAATGCTTGAAAGCCCTTGCAAGGATCATTCTTCAACCCTGTATGTCCCTGTTTGGTGGCTCTATTCTACACATGCTTTGATGTCAGCTTACCATCGTCTTGATCCTTCTCATGCTTGGCTGAGCACCGATTTCAACTCAAACGATCTTGTGCTTTACTTGGGAGGTTGTCGGAAAGCTTGGGCTCCAGTGGCCGAGACTCCCTCGTTCAACAGCATGATTCACCCGGGCATACCCGGGCATACCCGGGCATAGTACGCATAAAGAACGTACAGCAGGATGTAGCGGCTGAAGTCGTTGACCTGCCATAAGAGTTGCAGAGCGGAAAACCTACCTATTCCGGGTCAAACAAGTGCCTCCGCGCTGGAACGGAACGGATTTCTTTCGCAAAGCTAAACGAAGTCGGATTGCAGGAGATGACTGTGACGGCACTCTTTACATCTCCACCCCACTTCCGGTGCAAACACCAAGTATCACGTGCCCTTGGTGCGTGGGTTGAGGACTTTTGCACCAGCTGGGGCATCAGGAAACCTCGCGCCATCAGCAATTCTTCACGATTGTATGAAGATGACGTCACGAAGCGAGGGAGACAGAGCATGGTTGCCTTAGACCTCCGAACTGTCTCCCCCATCTCTCGAACAGAAAGATTTGTAGCATGTAGGCATGCCTGTACAAATTGCCCGCACCACCTACAGCCTGAAGATGTAGCAAACCATTTTAGAACCATTAAAAATGGCAGTCAGCGGTGTACTGGCGAAGTCCTGCTCAAGAAGTGGACAATCTACAACTCAACCAACTCTATTGAAGTCTTCATGTTTGAGCACGATTGAATACCAGCGATGGTTGCTGGACTTCCACCACACCAGAAGTATCTCAAGGAGCATGAGATCTTTGCTCTGATTGCCACGTATTAGCCCACACCCTGGCATTTACTGCACAAAGAGTCCCGATAAAGACTCAGCACCAGGACTGGAAAGTGTCCATGCACTGCCAATATTTCCTTAACTCGAGCAGCTTGAAGTCTGCTCAGAAAGCTGGCTTGCCGAGATCGAGGGGCAAAAAAGTTGCTGACCTCTTCCTGGGTAGATCTTCTGCTGTGCTCGAAAGCGTTGCTGTCGCTGCTGAATGTAAGGCGAGAAAGAGTCACGGCGAAGGGAATAGTGAAGAGTAAAGCGCCCCCCTTCATCCGTCCCAACCTCGGAATCCAGAAGAGGAAGGGGAGGAATGAGGCGTGCTTCGATGACATTGTTGTTGATCAGGCTGCCTCCAATGATGGTGTCATCTTCGGCTTGCCCTGTCACCCCCTCAGCATGCTCAAACACCTTCCATGACTCCTCTTTGTAGTTCGCCAACGTGCAGGAATGGTAGCTGCCCAGGAAGACATCAGCGTACTCTCGCTGCCACCCAGCACGAGCCAGGTGCTCGAGCCACTGATCCCGGAGAGCTTCCTTGACCATGCCGTAAGTAATCCCCAGCACAGCGCTGTGCGTGTGTACAGGAACAGTGATGTCAAAGCACTCAAACAGTGGGTATCCCACAGCCGTGCTGCGGTAGATGACCCGCACTGGGTAGCCACCGAGGATGGGATACAGGACTTGTCGAACGAGCTTGCAAACGTTAACATGGCACATGCTGTACAAATCTTGCTGTGTGTCATCCACAGCATCCAAGATCTTCTGCCAGTCGTCGTCGCTAAAGCCAGGCGCATAGCGACCTCCGCTCCTTTTGTCCAGTTTGCAGAGGCGCTTGCCAAAGTAAGCTTCCTCCACCTGTTTCCTTGCTTCCTCCATCTGCTTCTTAGTGGGCTTGGACAACCCATTGTCAGGAACTATTGCTTCCAGCTTGGCATCCTCATAACACCTGCTGATCAGCGAGAGTGCTGAGGCCTGGGCATCAAAGATGTCGTGCACCATGGCTAGTCTCCACGAGGAGTCCAAAGGTTCTGTGTTCAAAGAACGCTGTTTCGAGAATTGGCTCCTGGAAGCAACGTCGTTGGCGCTCTCAGACTTGCAGCGTCCTTCAAGTTGGATAGGACACAGGAACAAAAATTCAAATGCAAAACAGAAGGGTACACAGTGACACAGCATGGAAATCACTGCTAGGTTACCAAGGGTTAAGCTGTTGGACGTTTGTAAGGGACCATGCCATGGGCAAGGGCTTAGGGAGAAGTTGAGCATAGGTAAGGCTGTAAGAAATGGCAAAAGGCAAGGGTGATATAAGGGGCAGGCTACTGGTATGAGCAAAGGCAGACAAGATCTGGTGCATTTCATGGAAAGATACCAGCATAGGCAAGGTGATCATGTGAGTGCAGCATCAGCAGCACGCCCAAACCTAGTCCCTGTACGGTTGGCAGTCTTGCCACACAATGATATGCGGTATGTGCCTCTAAAACAGCCCTGACGCATGTTTGGACAAGCGGTGTTAAGCCCTGAACCCCCAGACCTGCAACCCCAAAACGGAAACACCGGCATAAGCTTTTCAGGAAAACCCAACCGTGTTTGCACACAACAAACTTCGCCGGGCGCACCATGTAGGACTTCTCATCCACGGTGAGGCCCCCACATATGATGATGTGGCGCGGGTTGGGTTGTGGAGGGATCATCGGAAGGCTGCGTAAGGATAAGCCCGAGATAAAGGCCTAAGCTTGCTGCCTTTGACGACAAAGGCACCTTTTGTCCGACCAAGTCTGGCTAAGGCAGCTAAGCCGTTTAGGGCTTTTGCCCACGAACCTGAAAGTCTACCTGCCCAGTCAATACGGCCCACCCACTGAGAATTCAAACTCCAAAGTTCTATGCCTATGAGGCTATCTGTTTTATAATGATTTCCGAACCTGACATCAAGCCAAATTGGGAACATGTTCTATGTAGACCAGTATTGGGGGTAAGGTCGGGTGAGCTTCCAAAGAGATCCCGTCAAGCCTCGTTCTCAGACTGTGATCTCTCCAGCCGCAGACGGAGGTCCACAGTGGTGCCAGATTTCACCTAGATGAAATTGAAAGCGCTACTTCAGGACGTGGCAGTGGTGATCCCCAGGTTTTGCAGGATCTGATACGACACGCTCTTGCAGCACAATTTCTACTCCTGACAACAGAACCGCAGATGCAATCTACAGCCTCATACCCAAACGGCTGTTCACAACAAGCTGCGCTGACTGCTGCACGCATGTTGCCCGAAGCTGCGTTGAACGAAGCCTGCGCCAACATAGTTCAGATTGACAAAGCCAATGAGGAAAGGTATTCAAACCAGGACTTGTGCTCTTGTTATCCTGTGGCTTGAGGCAAAGGACACTCATGAACAGAAGCACAGGTCGAGGGCATACTGTCCCTACGGCACAGGTGACGGGCTGTGGCAAAGCTGTGATGAGGACATGCTCAAGCACAAGTGCCAGGCTTGCGTGAGCAAAGGTCGCATGCACAACGCAAAGCCATACCTGGTGGACCAAGTTGGGTAGCTATTAGGAAAACAAGGCTATGTGAAGCTCGATCAGCATGACATTCCTCTTGCAACACCGCTGGGTATCGACCTTTTCTTACAACATACAAAAAATTCGGCCCGAAGCTATGGCCAACAACAAACAGCTGAATCTGCAGCATCCAGGTTCAAAAGAAAATGCACTTGGATACACCCAAGAAGAATGGATCCAATGCTCAATGTCCCCCAGCCTTCTGACCCCCCCAGGTCCTCACTTGTCCCGATGTCCCTACACAGATCCTTGTTCCTGTGCCTCCTGTGGATGGTATGGGTCACTGCCCGGAGCCACAGATAGGACCTTTGCGGAGCTTGAGCGACTCAAGCTTATGGACAAAGTGGTCATAGTCTTAGGCTTGGGCTTGGATTGCTAGCTTCATGCTTTTTTTACTACCATTATTCTGCTGATTCTTCTTGTTCCTGTCACAGTGTTGGGAGAGGTCATGAACACAAAAGCCAAAATCCACATCAAATTGCCGACCGTCACAGAAAGACGGGCAGGGCTCAACAAAATCGGCGTCCTGTGAGTGTGAACATGGCTGTGTTCCAACTTACTTGTTCTTAGTAGGAAATACGGGAATATAATCCTTACATAACCCCTCTATTATGTATTCCCTTATTCCCTACTAAGAATCTGCAAGCCAATAGCAGCCCCAATTTCACTGAACAAAATGTGCAGCAGGCTTCTCTGGATGAAGTGAGGAGCGGTCTCCCACGACTGAGAGATTCTTGGCTTACAAAGTTCCGCAAGCCATCCTGTATATACGGTTTAGGCTTTAGGGATGTTTAGGGTTTAGGGAGATAGTTCAAGATAGGACCTTGGGTACATGAGATTCTCGCTTACGCGGAGAATGTTCCAAATATGAGGAATCAAGATTGTTGTGTGAAAGAAGCCTTTGGACCACACCTAAACACTGCCGACCAGTAGCAAGCTGCGGGTGGGGGCGCCAGATTACAAAACACACAGCAACACGCCTGACTTGTCATGCTCTCCCCCTTGATGCACTCAATGCTTTCCACCTAGAGGTACCCTAAACCCAAAATAGTAGCTTCCATTTTCCACCATCCCTATATAATTCATGGATGATATAAATACTAAACCCTAAACGCTAACACTACGGTAACACCTCGTAAGATGAATTGCCCCAGCTCCACTTCCTTGTCGCCTGAGCTTGGTACGACGTCCACATTGTGCCCATGGACGCTACCGGCTGCAGCATAGCGGATCACCTGGTCAGCTTCTGAAGGTTCAGATCTGGCTTGATGGCGCTTGGCTTATGATAGCGCCCGCCCAGGTTCCTAGATTCACTGGACCAGTCTGAAAGACGACTGAACGCGACTTACTCGGGATCTCTTTGGCAGGCAAAGCTGGCAAGAGGGAGTCTGGGAGGTTCAATCGTTGATTCTTTTCACTTGGCTTAACCCCTAGACAATCCAAATCCCGCAAAACAAACTGTAAACCCCGCAACCCCCACTGCCAACGAGTGTCCGGAGGCTCGTCCAGATGACCCGGACCGCGGCCGCCAAGATTGTTGAAGACAACCTAAGGATCCAGGTTTCGGGCTTGGGGCTTAAGTTTCCTGGTCTACTGCTGAGGGATGTTTAGGGTTTGCGGTTCACGGCTGAGGGGTTGGGTTTCCTGAGCGCAGAGGAGTGGATGGTATCGATTTGCAAAGACAGCTTGTTCTAAACCATGCCCTGATCCTGAAGAAATGCAAAGAGCCCGTCGTCCTTCCCGGACTCATGTCATTACTAGTAGCTGTTACGACGCCAAGTCATGAGGACTCAAAGTTGCACAGCCAAGTCTTCAGGGTTTGCATCGGGATTTGGGATCTGGAGTTTCCTCAGCGCAGAGCGGGGTCTCATAAGTTGCTCAAGGCTGCTGACAGGTTTGCTGTATCGCTAGAAGTTTTGCGGCCCAAGACCTTGGCACGCCCAGCAGTCGAAAGCTCTACGAATGCATTTATCATCAATACTTGCGCTGTCCCTGCATTGCGGAGCCCACGCAACCGACATGATCTTGTACTTTGCTTCACGCTTACATTCGAACCTTAAGACCTGCTTCTTGACTTCAGCTTTCTACTGCTCCCGGCAGGCCGGAAACCCCGCCGATCTCAGGAAAGATCTTGTTCCAGCTGAAGAAGTCACCCCCTTTCTATACGAAAGCTTTCAGGCCCCTTGAATGCCGAGGGATCGAAGTCAACTAGCCGACCAAAACGCCAGAACACGATCAACCTGAAGCTGGAAAGGATCACAAAGCACGCACAACCATCAACCTCAAGAAGGACCTTGCTCTCATGACTCGTCAGAGCCAGGGCCACCAGTGTCTTATGTTGAAAAGGCCTATGCAGAGCTCCACGCTCCTGGACGCAGGCCAAGGCACATTCTTTCTGCCCAGCTTTAACTTGTAGCCCAGCCGCTTCCAGGCAGCCTCATACACAGCCAGGAATTCAGAGTTCAAGGCCCATGCTCCAGATTAAGGCTCGTAGGTTTGGTCGAGTCCGACTTTCGGTCACCAGGGGACTACTCGTTACGTTGAGGGCTTTGTCCTTGCCTCATCCTCAGCTTGTCTGTACACTCACCCCGCTCCCTCCACCCCATGATGTCACTGCTGAAAGATTGGCATGATCAGGCTCATGCAGCATGAGGCTGGAGGGTTGTGAGGACCTTGATTCATTGATGCAAGGCGTGGCCAAGTGTCAGTCTCCTTCCACTGGCTTGACCATTGGGCAAGCAGTTTCCTGTACCCCTGAAGCGAAATGTGTCCAGCCATGCTACCATGAGCAGTCACAGCCAAATTCTCCAAGGTGCCGAACAAATCTCAACTTGACAAATGCTCTACATCAAGAAAAGCACCTCGAAAAAGAATTGAGCCTGTGCTCCCTGCAACACCAGGCCTGCCAAATTCAACTACCTTGAAGTTGTCATGCTAGAAGGACCTGGAAAGCCCGTCTTTGCAAACCCGCCCTTGCCTGAGCCACATCTTCAGGGGATCCTGCAGCTGAGTCAGACCGTGTTTCGCGTGTGCAAACGGTCAAGGTTCGGGTTAGACGTACTGGCAAAATCACGTCTTTAGTAGCACGTGCATCGGTGGTTATTGTACTAAACAATCGCCAAAGCATTCACCGGCATAAGTGTCAGGGGGAAAGACAGGCAGAGAACCCCGATATTTAGCAGCGGTTCTTGGATCACTACCGCAGCAGCGACAGCGGCAGCAGCAGTAGCAGCAGGAGCAGAAGCATGAGATTCGCACAGTACTAGCAGCGACGAAGACGACAGAATGAGCAATCGCTCTAAGCATACTACAAGTGGGATTGAAAGGAAAGCTGAAGATGGAACAGCGCAAGAAAATCCATAAGAATCTTGAATTCCTGGACCGCCTTTGAATCGCAGCAACCAGAACGACAGAAAGGGATAACACGTATGATGTCTGTCCTGCTGCTGGCGCATCACTCTCCTCCGGCACCTGAGCGCATAGCATCAACGGAGGTCTGGGACCCCACATGAGCTATAGTCTAAGCTCCTACAAGGCGATTAGATGGGGGACTACTATATTACTATAGGGGGTATGAAGGGGCATACTGGGAGTTTAGACTAGAGTTCACATGGGATTGAACAAAGACTAGTTGCTTGAACTTGCTTCCACAGTTGGAAACAAGAAGACTTCATGTGGTCCAAAGAGTTCAGCAAATCTCGTCCTCACGTTCCTCTCCGCAAGGTCGCCCTTTGAATATGTTAAAAACAGCAGCATCTTTCGGAGCTTTTCTGGAGGACCCCTATTTCGGCAACCGGCCAGAGTAAATCCGAAATCTGGACCCCTAGAAATTCCACAACCTTCATGGTCTTCGGATCCCTGCATCTCTCAGAGACTCTTGGGTAGTCATAAACGCCACTACGGTAGGTACAAGTGTCATCCTATCTAGGATACTTAGGGTGCTGACCCACGTTGAGAAAATGAACACCCTTGACCTCCAAGCATGATCAGCAGGCACCGTAATGGCAGGCGAGCGCAGTGAGATGAAGAAGCTGCGGCCCACCCAGGAACTGCTCAACACGTTGCCTGCTGCAGGCTTTAAGGGTTTCGGGTCTAGCGTTTCCAGTGTCAGGCCCCAAGTTTGGGTTTGGAGATAGAGTCGACGGCCACCCAGGTTTGGAGTGTAAGGCGCACAGGTCTTGGTTATTTGAAAGGCCTGTTGCAGCAGCAATGGCGCGAACCCACAGGAGCAGCAGGGCAACAATCCTGTCAAGTCACTACGTTGCCTTACCCTTCAGAACTAGCCATCAATATCGTTGCACTCAGACAAGATGGAACACTGACTTCAAGAAAAGCGAACACAAGCCTCACCTCTTACTTATCAAATGCATGACTGACTCGACTTGGACTCCAATACTAACGCCTAAGCATGAGCAGTGGAGGCCCTGACCAGGCAAATTGGAATCTCATGCTACGGTAATAGCACTCCAGAAAACAGTCAACAGATACAATCCCATAAGAAGATGCTTGCGCTTATGCAGTGCGGTCATTTAACCCCCAGACCGCGTACCAACCTTTTCCCATCCGAGAGAACTCTGGACGAGGGTACATCTGACCATCATAGCTTTACTCATATTCCTTACGTTAGCCGTCTTGTCATCAACCCACAACCCTACAACCATCTAGGCTCGTACATTACCCTATGTTCCTTGCCTCGAATCATCAACCCCAGCACCCCTCGTAATGAATAGATACTCCCAATATAACACCATCGTATGTAATGGGGGTTTCCCAAAATTAGGGGTACCATTTTAGGGTCCCAATAATAAGGACTATAGTATTTTGGTTCTAAATTGGGGTCCCCTTACTTTGGGAAACTACCTAATAACCCACACCCTAAACCCTAAACCCATTATAGTAGTTTCCATTTTCTTTTCCATTATCCCTATATAACCCCAATATTACCCCAATATGTAATAACCCAAAGGAGAAAAGGCAATGCCTCCACTGCGGCGCGTGTGAAGCCGAAGCCTTGCCGCCCCAGCGCCACCAAGGTCGAACCAGTTCGAGGGCCCTGGAGGGGCCCAGGCATCCTCCACGAAGGGGTTTAGGGTTTAGGGTTTAGGGTTTGGATTTCAAGTGATCATTTTGGACTTGGGACAGATTTAGGAAAACACCCTTTAAGGTGGGCGTCCAGGAAGCTTGATTTTAGAACCACCCCCTGCTCGTCAAGCACCCTTCCTGCTTGGACCTGGGTCAGCCCAAGCCGGATCCAAGAGCAAAAGTGCCGATCTAAGACAGTCCAAGTAAAACCACTTTTCAAACTCAGATAGCTGTCAAAAACGTGCGTTATTAAAGGCGTATGGTGGCAAGATTAATATAGGACATTATATTTATACCATAAGATCATATATTATCGGGCTCAGATCAGATCCGGGGCTGATTGGCAACCGAAGGATGGCAGATTCTAAGGTGCTGGGTTTATTGGCTCATGATCTCTCATGCACAATACAAGCCACTACCAAGCCTCATGACCTTAGCAAGAACCCGACAAAAACATGTCAACAAAAAAGGTGGGGGCTTTCCCAAAACTAGGGGTACCTTTTGGAGGGTCCCCATAATAAGTACTGCAGTATTTTGGTTTTGGGGTCTATATTGGGGTTCCCCCATTTTCTGGAAACTACCAGGTTGGCCTAGAAACACAACTCATCATGCAGTCCTGCCTCAGGACTGGCCCGCCCCCAACCCCAGACCCAGCAAACAAGAAGTGTTTTGGTATACATGTTTAGCCTAGCAACTTTCCTGAGCTGACCACACCTCAACTTCTCAACTTCTAAATATATATATATATGTATGCATGAATCTCATACACCGAAGGGGGGTGAAAGGTACCTGGCGATTGCTGAATTATCTTTTTGTCTGCTTGCGTGGTTATCGCTTAGCGATGTCCAGCCAGTCTCTGTCAGAAGAACCCAGATTGCTATGTCTACCTGCGGCTTACTGCAATCCCTGCCTGTTGGGCACATGTGTACAAAATCCAAGTGACCATCGGTCTTAAGACTTGCTGGCGCTTCATGCTTGATTGGCTTGATGTAGTAGCAGCAAGCCTAGTCTTAACTGCGGATTTGCATGGGCGGGGGTGATAATTGTTTTTACTGCCGTGAAACTCGCAGGCCTCCACAGTTGTTACAGGATACAAACACTCAGTGTGTGTCAGCAAAGCTCAGGAAGAACAGATGCTGCAAATTTAGAAAGACCTCGTTCATGTTTCCAAGGTATTTCATGTTAAGCTCAGATGCTGTGCACCATGCCATCTTCAAATAATTCGCCATATCATTTGATTCAGATTTGCCATACCATGTAACATAATTGTATAAAAAGCATAACATTGGTGCAACTGACTTAGGCTTCTACACGACATCTCTGTCTCCGTGTATGGACATGACCAGCAGCTGCAGCCGGTAGACTCTGCCGCCAAATTTCCGCTCCCTGTGGTAGATGCAGGAAACCGTGCACCACTGTAAGACCCCATGATGCTCTACTTCCTTAGGTATCTGTTGTGTGTATGAGGTGACGCAAGATGTCCTCCACAGCGTGTCACGGAACTGTACAATGCATGCCTATCGGTCGTAAGTTTGGGTGCAAATGCTTCACGTTGACCTCACAGGAAATGTGGAGGCCACAGGAGTAGTAGCCATAGCACTGCTACCATAGCAGTAGTAAGCAGTAGTTCGAACAGGTACGGGTACAAATTGCGATCGTAACAGCAGTAGCAGTAGCAGTAGCAGTAGCAGTAGCAGTAGCAGTAGCAGTAGCAGTAGCAGTAGCAGTAGCAGTAAGCGCCACGAGCGGTTCAAGGGGAGGGCATGCGCTTGCTGCCATGAATTTTACGCCCACAGAGCATGTGGTGTGTGTGATAAGGGAGCGAATTGGGGACATCCTGCTAGGAGAAGGATACGGGGAGGATAGCCGGCTTTACGCCGACAAGCTGGCGGTTGCATACTGGAAGCACAGCGCGCTGGACGAGATCTTGAAAGATCTACGTTTCATACTGGATAATGAAGACTTCGATGGAATCCTGGGCTTCTGCAAGCTACATTACCCCATCCTTTTTGCTACAATCCCTTCAGAGGTTCGAAGCGCCGCGATGGGGAGCATTACAGACAATGCAGGCAATACCGCAGCTCCCCATACTCAGCACGACACCACAGTCTGCGCTGGAATGCTTGACAGCGCAGCCAGCAGAACAGACAGCTTCAGGGCCGTCTGGCCTGACAACAGCGAGTAGCCCTGACACACAGGGGAGGATGATGGCTGGAGAGTGCCGAATATCGGCCGCTCCTGGCAGTGAGGCTACTTCAACACATTTTTGCTCGGCCCGGTCCCAAGTCCGGGGATGCTTGAATGGTGGTGCAAAGCAGTCACATAATTCTGGCATAGGCGTGAGGGTTGACTGGAATTCCTCCGCACCGTCTGGAGCCTTTTTGGCGAACAAGGAGGATCGAAGTCGGGCGAGTAACCGCTCGAAGGTTGGTAAACGCGCCTACCGGCGCGCACGCAACAGAGCTGACAAGGAAGGCAGTGCTGTCTACAAAGGGCGTATCATCTGTTCCACGGGCCAGAGAGTGCGTGTTTCAAGAAGTTATTCGAAGTCGAGGCAGCGGGGTCCAGCCACACACACAGGCCTCGGAGATAGCTTGCCCGATTTGCGGCCTGTACTTTGGCTCGGAGGCCGGGCTGGTGATGCACATTAAGAGCAAGCACAAGGAGACGCATGAGAATGCCAGGGTGAAGTATGTAAAGTCTCAACATTCTATGTTTGGTATTCCGATGTGTAAGTTCTGCATGAAGCTTCAGTGCGATTGGCAATTGTTGGAGAAACACATCACCATGGGGGGATGCACAGAGATAAAAACAGCCATTGCGAAGGGCATCACCATGGAGCAGCTACTCGAGGAGACGGATCAGGCTCACGAAGCAAACCCACCACAGCCTCCTGAAGCCATCAAACGCCAGCTACAGCACAAGGTCCTGCTCTCGGAAGGGGCGGAGATGTACTTCGCGCAGAACTCGGAGCTGGAGCGGCACACGGTTAGCACCCAAGCGCTCTCTGCAAGCTGTGCTCTCTGTGGTCAGGTCCTACTCAGCGGGGCTCGGGTCAAGCCGCACTGGCGGAAGGCGCATCCAGCGGCATGGGCACAGGCCTCACATGATGCCATCAGCGAATGTAAGAGCTTGGCATCGATTTTTCGGAAACCGTGTCAGTTTTGCGGCAGTCAAGCAAGAAACTCAAACATACATGCCGGTCAGTGCTCGGCACTCTTCCAGGTCATGGCGGGAAGACGACTGAGACTGAGTGGCCTTCAAGAGAGTGCTGGGCAACACGGGAAGGCACCCAAGCAACGTAGCAGCGAAACGGAGGCGGCTTACACAAGCTTCGATTTGAAGCAGACTCCGCTTGCGAAGGCATTCCAGAAGGGCGCAGGGGAGAAGCCGCAGATCGCGTTCCACAAGGCAAGTCTTGGGGATGAACCACGACGAAGTGAGGCCAAGCAACCTGCAAGGCATACTACAAGGGGCTCCATCGATGCGAAGACAGGACAGACCTCCCTCAAGCATCTGTTCGGGAGTTCTCGGCGGAGTGTGGCAGGAGAGATGCAGTCAACGAGTCTCGACAGAATGCCGTGGACCTTTCGGTTGAGGCTAGGAAATCCGCATCAGCTATGCTACATGAATGCTGGAATTCTTTCGCTCTTACACGCTTCTCAGGACATGCGCATTGCCGACCTGGCCGGCATTGAGGCACTCTGCAGGCAGCGTGCCGATCGGGGTCACATATTAATGCTCTCCAGACAGCTCGTTATGAGAAGTACGCTGCCGAGGTGGGACTTTGGTCCAACGCAGAGGGATGTGTCGGAATTTCTGCTCTCATTTCTCTCGACAGAGTCGGCATCATGGTTTCGTTGGGAGGCCAGACAGGTAGGTCCGGGTGGCATCAGAGTGGTGGACAGGGGTGGCCCGGCGCTGTTTCTGGAGGTTCCAGCGCAGGAGCCCTGGACGCCAACGCAGGCTTTCGCTCGCTGGCACGCAGCGGAGGCGGTCAGAGCGATCTCACATGTCGGCAATGCGCTCATTGTTCAAGTTGGCAGGTATGTCAATGGGTACAAGGACGTCTCGCGGATTGATTTGGCCTCAGATGTTTTGGTTCCGGAGTTCTCTGAGGGTGTTGAGGTACGGCAGCAAGCATACAGAGTACGAGCGGTTGTCATGCATTTGGGCGTGAGGCCTACCTCCGGACATTACCGAGCACTTCTACGCGAAGGAAATCAGTGGGGATACTCAGACGACGGCATCGCTGCGAGAATTGTTGGACTGCATGCAGAGCACCAGCAAAATGCGTACATGCTGTTTCTGGTCCGGTCCTCTCAAGCATAAAGCATCCTGCACTTGACCGGTCGCATGCCTGGCGGTGCCATGACGGAACATCTGGATCCGGTGCAGCAGCAGGAACTGGCGTTCTTCGACAGCTTTATGCCCAGCGGCAAACAGGCCATGGAGAGCAAGGCTTCGCAGCTGGACTCCAAGGACGACGAGAACCCCCTGAAGTACCCTCGCTCGAATGAAAAGGGCCAAGGAGGTGGCCGGGGGAAGGGGAATGATCGCAAGCCTGCGCCGAGTAGCAAGACCAACCCCAAGTCGGACGGCGACAAGGATGACGGCTGGCAGAGCTGGGGATGGAGCCAAGGCAGCAGGGATCAAAAGTCGGGTGGCCGGATTGCTGCGCTTGAACAGCAGGTGGCTCTTCTGTCTCGCATGGCGCTGCGACACGAAGATGGGCTAAATATGCTTCGAGCTGAAGTCTCGTTTGTAGTTCACGCGAGAATAGGCTGCGAGGCTAGCATCGTCGGAGCTTTGCACAAAGTTCAAGCTGGGCGGAGAGAGTTGAAGAGAAACCATCCGGAGAAGCTGGATAAGCCGATGCGCTGCACACTCATCCTGTGTTTATTCCAAGAGATACTTAGCAGGGTGGAGCGACTGCCGACGGACGAAAAGGCTCTGGCGGAGTTTAAAGCTCACGGATGGATCTCGGAGGATCTGAATTTCTGGCCTGTGTTGGCCTGGGATGGTGAGCAGAAAAAGCTCTTGCCGGTCAAATCCTCCCCAGGGCTTCCGACAGCCGTGCTAGTGGACCACTTGAAGGCTGTGATACGGCATTGTACGGGCGACTACGCTTTGAGCAGATTTCACCCGGTGAGGCCGATCTCGGATGCTATGACGGGGGAGAGCGTTGTCTTTCTTCTTCAGGTTGGCTTGGCGTCGGACAGCGCGATGAAGCTTGGGTTGCACCTGAGGGCCTGAGGGCCCTATGCATGAATAGCGCTTTGCAGCTGTGCGGATGCTCCTTGAAGCCTGACCGAGCGCCACGGTCAAATATGGCCACGCAAATTTCGAAGCATCTTGGGTGATTTTCCTTGCGCCCCACGCAAGTATGCTTTTTGGGCCTGTTGCAGTCTGCCGAAGAGTAGTGCTGCCGTATTCGTGCATGCAACCTCCACACGTGACCTCGACATTGCCGAGGAAAAGTTCAAGTTGCGTACGTAGCGGGAGCTATCATGGACATACGCCACTTGCGCGCTCTGAGGTTCTTCAAGGCTCTCTTCGGGCGACTCGGGCATGGGTTATCTGGGCTGGCTCTGGATACAGGAGCTGAAGGTGGTTGCGCGCAGCACTTTGGCCTTTTGCTCAACATGGATCCAGATCTACCACATATGGATAGGCCCCCAGGAGTTGGAGAAGACGAGTGGGCGGAGCTGCTTTGGCTGGAGGCACCGTCCATACTGGGCTTAGCCCTGCCCGGAGCCGAGATGCTTGATGTGTCGGAGCCTACGTTTCCCTCGGAATCGAGCGAGCATGGGGAGTCTGGCGAGTTGGGCTCAGCAGGCAGCCTGGAGGGATACTCCCCATCTCCGACAGCCAGTCCAGTTGTTAGACGGGGCTTCAATCTATATGTCTCGGAGGAGCTGCACCTGGAACGCCCGGAGCCTGAGAATGCGAGTGAGGGCCTGGCCCTCCGAGCGTTGAGGGATCGCTGGCTGTGGGAGGAGGACCTGCTATACCTTACTGAGCACCTGCCGTCCAGCACCCGTAATTTTCAGAGGTCTACGCAAGGAGATTCCTGGTCGTGCTCCTTCTCGACTGGAGCTTTCATTCATGGTGTTACAGCTGGAGTCATGACTAACTCCAGGCGGTTCGAGATGGTTACTGCTTTGTTAGCAGCTGTGCTGAGGAGTGTGGCACCCCAAGCATGGTTCACGTCAGCAGGCATTTCCTTGAACATACGCTCCGGAGTTCACCGAGACTCGAACAACGCTTCCAACATTCATAACGTTCTGGTGCCGGCCTCGGACTTTGAGAATGGAGAGCTGTGGCTGGAAGACGGCACTGGAGTTCATGAGATGGAAGGTTTCTTGGGCAGATTAGTTCCAGTTTCCCGGCCCTTCATTTCGTTCAATCCCAGAGTTCGTCATGCTACTTCATGTTGGCAAGGGAACCGTTTAGTCTTGATCGGATACCATGTGCGCAATTCAGAGATGCTCAGCCCTGTGGACAAGACAGAGCTGCATCGACTTGGCTTTCGGGTGTATGACGGACGAAGGCCATGATCTCTCTGCGACCGGAGGAAAATGTCAATGTCAAGCCGAGTGTGTGGTCGCAGTTTCTTCAGTTTCTTCCGATACCACTGCGTGACACCACATGCCAGGTCCACCTCGGAGGGAATGACTGGTGCAGGATGCCGTCAGCAATAGTGTCTCCAAATGTACAGATATGCTGGAGCTCAGTCTTTTGTAAGTGGATATGATGATACAAAAAGCTACGCACAGTAGCTGCCTTCCTTGTAGCTGATAATGGTTCCGCCGAAAGGCGAGGGCAAGTTGCAGGGCTGTCGGCCAGGACTCGCTTAAATCTTTAGCGAGCTGCTTGGTTCTGCGGAACGGGCTCGCTGCAACATGATGGTGCCCAAAACTGGGTAGCTACTTAAAGTAGCCGAGCGGTCTGAGACACGCTTGCCGACTACGCAAAGGAGCCTTTGGACTCTTGCGCCACGAAGAAGAAGAAGCAGTAGCAGTAGCAGTAGCAGTAGCAGTAGCAGTAGCAGTAGCAGTAGCAGTAGCAGTAGCAGTACTAGTAGCAGCCGTAGTAGTAGTAGTAGTAGTAGTAGCTGTCGTAGTAGTAGTCGTAGTCGTCGTCCTCCTCCTCCTCCCTTGTCGTTGTTGTAGTAGTAGTAGTAGTAGTAGTGGTAATAATCATATTAATATTCGTCGAAGTAATAGCGGTAAAAAAATGACGTCAAACATCCTACCAGCAGCAGTAGGAAGCATGATAGGTCATAAAGGAAGGGAGATCTTTCGGCTTCGGCTTCTATTGATTTCCTTAGCTTAGATTTGAAGAGAATGGGGAGGGCAGAGTCCTCGGTACCAGAGCTTGGCCTTTATGTTTAACGGCCTGCCCTCTACGGTAAGCCCCATTAAAACAAATTACAATCTCATTGAAAGTACAGATTTTTTTTGAAAAAAAATCATCTAATGAAATACAACTTGAAATCCAGTTCAAGATCAAGCTAACCCCTTAATTCGAATTCCACTAAAATCATACATCGAAAAAGAGGCCATTAAGAACAAGTTCGAATCGCCTCACCATAAACCCCGCCAAAGAGCCTTTGCATAATTGAGCCCCCCCAAATTATTTAGATTATTGAGAATCGGGGGGCCTTCTGGACTACCCGCTTTGGAATTTGATTGCCTAGTTCCAATAAGAAGTTAAGTAAGGAATGGGTTGATTTTTGGTGGCATCAGATACCTAAATCTTAAACCCGAAACCCTAAACCCCAAAGCCCAAACTCTAAACCCGAAACCCTAAACCAACCCCACATCTTACATAAATTTCCCTTTGGCTCCAAAGGTGATAGAGCCTCACCTTGACGTCTCAAGGTCTGGCTTTTAACGCCAATAGCATTCTGGCCTCATCATAACCGGGTTTAGGGCTTAGGGTTTGGGGAGGAAATTTTGTTAGCAGAAAATCTTTACTTAGTTGACAGCCGACAAATCGAGTATGGGGTTCCAGAAAAAACTTTCTGAAAGCTTTACTTTATTGCACCCCCTCCCCCTGCAAATCAGGTTCAACAGTCATATGAAAGTCATTGCAAAAGTGACGGCAGTACCAATATAGCATTTAAAACTACAAGCTATCATAGAAATAGTAAGAGTAGTGGTCATATTGCAAGGCATGGTAATGTCATAGTGCAAGCAATGGTGCCGGTACTAGTAGCAGAGTAGCAATAGCAGGAGTACGTAGCAGTAGCAGCAATAGAACTGGTAGTAGTAGCCATCGTCGCAATACTGATTACTAGCAGCAGTGGAAGTAGTACGCAGTACAGAACACTGAGCGGTGGTGGTTGAGAAGAAATGGTAGAGCAACTATTGCCACTACCATGAAGCTCTTGCAGAATGAAAAATGTACATCCTTCTTTTCCGAATCTAGGCGGGAGCACTGGGCGTGATTTGGTAAGGCTGTGTGGTTAGTCGCTAGATGCTGAAGGCTTGAACCCTGAACCCTAACCCCTAAACCCTAAACCCCGAATTATTGAAACTATAACCCGAGCGCTCCACCTGCTGAATGCTCAGCAGCTTGGCATCTCTAAGATGCGATGCTTAGCATCGTGTGGTGCAGGCCGGTATGTCCTTTTACTAGGAGCGGCCGCTGGGAAAAACGATGCACATGCAAAGTTTGTGAATCTACTGGCGGGCTGCAACTACATTTCAACATACTTGGTCGCAAGGCTTGCCAATCTCTTGCAGCCTGTAGTGTCCCCCTCAAAGGCCTGCCTGAGGAAGTCTGGCATCGTCTCCACTCTGGCAAAGTCAGCAGCTGACTTTTGCCTGTTGAAGTCAAGGGGTAGTTACGGGGGGAAGAAGCGTACCATGTTGCAAAGACGTGAACCACAAAGAAGGGCCACGTAAAGACTGAATGAACCCTTGCTTCCTTCTTACTTAGGCCTTACGAGGGTGGCTGACCTTTGGCCGTGTCCTTTGCCCACCCTCTCCGGATGCCTGGAGTTCACCATATCCAGTTGGGCTCCGGCTGCGATGAGTGCGGCTGCGGCTTCATACTGCGCACACATAACTGCCACCATCAGCGGTGTCCTACCATGTGCATGATAGTGGAATCTTGTCGAGCTTGTGTCATGCCCCAGTTGATGTTCAAGGGTGTTGATGGCCTGCCAAACTTCAAAGACAGAGGTCGGCATCAGCGGCACGCTCCAGGAGTCGTTGACATCAGCCTGTAAATCCAGCATCCGGTGCACCAAGTCCACTGTGCCTCCGTAGGCAGCCAAAGCTATCGAGAGGGCAATCGAGACGTCCGAAGGTTTGATGGACATGCGCGCTCGGGAAACCAGCTCATCGATCGCATCCAATGAGCCGAAGGTGCAGGCGGCAGCCAAGGCATGGAGGCCGAAGAAGTCCCTGGTGCAAGGGTCATAGCCAGCATCTAGCAGCACGCGAATGCCTTCTGAGTTGCCTGCGTGAGCAGCGTAATGCAAGGGAGGAACTAAGCCTAAGTCCATCGTAGCCTTTGCAGCGATCAACAACTTCGCAACGTCATTGTGATGAGCAAAGCATGATATGGTCAGGGCAGTCGTCCCTGGAGCAATTCCCACTCGAGGTTGTTCATGCTGCGTCTGGCAGTCAAGGTTCGCGCGCTGTGCCAGCAAACCTTGCACCACCAGTGTCTGGCCAGCCAGGGCAGCATAGTGTAGGGGCGACCATCCTGCATCGTCAACTTCCTGTACCAGCTCGAAGCCATTTTGATACATGAAAGCAGACACTGCGAGAGACTCATCATCTAAGCCTTTCGCAGATGCAAAGCCCGGACGTGGCTCAGCCAACTCTTGCGCCGGCAGACCTTGCATAATACTGTTCTGCATGTTCAGCAATACTCCTTACCCAGACGTGGAGACTTGACAAAAGCAGGTTGCTTTTTCAACTGCTGAGCTTAAGTCAGTTCTGCTTAGCAACACTAGAAGGAGTTAATTCTACGGCCGTCCTTCCGATTCCCTCAAGAAGCCTACTCGGTGCAAAAAACGGGAGCTTGCCAAGATTCGGTAATCTTGGAGGTTGAGAGATTTCAGCAAGGTTTGCAGTTTGCACTTCAGGGCACCGCTCAAAACTGGTGCCAATTTCCTGCGATCACTGCCTACCGTGAATTTGCCAAAACCAGGCGCTCCCCCAACAGCGCCGCCAAAGGATGCCACGAGTTCAATTTCTGACCAGCTCTTGATCATGAACCAGCCGTCACTCTTGGAAAGATCGTGGACCGTTCTTTCCTTGGTTGCTCCTAGAACCTTGCCATGATCTAGGAAGCAAATAGCTCTTGAATTCACAAATCATGCGATAAATAAACTGTTGAAATCGATCCAAGTGCCATGCGACACCATCCCCGCTCTGCCCATGTCTGAGGAGAAAAGACCTTCCCCAGCTCCTCGCTCATAATGACAGGGCAGAGTGCAAAGAAGAACGAGCACTTCGCCACATATGCGGGGATGCTCGCAACGGCCTTGCTAAGGTCGCTCTCTGAATCTGAGAGGTTTGAACTTGAGAGAGAGAGCTGGTGGCCAAGCTGTGGGCAGCAGAAATAATCGTACCACACACACAGAGCTTGCGTTCGTAAAGCCGACGTGGAAAACGGTTTTTTCTTGCAGTGGACCTCGGTGAAGCCGTCGGCGGGGATTTGCTGCAAGTCAGACATCATGTAAGTCAAAGCATCCTGAAGAACGCTCAACTGTTTGAACTCAGGGTCGGGGTGCCCATCACCAACCCACTCGTGCGAGATGAAAGCGGCTTTACCCATGCTTTCCTCATACTCGACGGCAATGCCTTCGCCCTTCAAGATCTCGTGTGCCCGAACCTCCGTCATCTTCAGCAATTGCGCCACGGAGACCACGAACATGGGAAATTGCATGGTAGCCCCCAGGGTGCCTGAGACTGTCTACTGCTGGAGACCAAACTAATGATGTGTTCCAACAAAAAACCAAAAGAGGACCAACTTGCGCAGCGGCTGTCATTGATGCCCACATCCTCCAAGTTAAGCGCCTTTACATGCTGCTCCAGCGGGGTCAACCTGTTACCTGCTCTGCAGCATTCCATAGTGGGCCAGCCGCAAGCAGCCTTTCGTTACGGAACACTCGTCGTAAGCCGAGATTGCGCCGGAAGCTTTGATCTCACATACACATGCTCTCGGACAACATCGCGGCCCCAGCCATGCATCAGTACATTTGCTTGCATACCAAGTTTAGACCCAATGCCTATACGGCAGAAGATTCATACACGAGTGCATAAGGTTAGTGCTAAAATTGCAGGTAGGGCGTACTCAGAAATTCGCTAAAGAAAGCTTGGGTGCATGTGACAGCAAGCCCGTCATTGCTCTTATTCGAACCCCAGTTTAGAATTCATGGCACTTTCACCCCTTGCGTTGCGGATTGGACTCCACATCCATGCAGTTCAAGCTAGTTGTTATGTTCCCTTCAATATGACCAGTCCAGGACCTGCGAAGCAGGGGCTGTGGTTTATGGATTTGTTTATGGGAGGCCTCATGGATGACTGCTTAGCTTGGTTTGGCCCAAATCTTATATCCCAATTTTGCGAGTATCAGCCTAAAACCTTAAACCTCAAACTGCATCCAAGATCATGCCTTCAGAGGCAGCTGCGTGCCGTTGGGTGCAAGCATCGCCTGCATCAGAGAGGGAGGTTTGCAACCACACTCCAATTTTTGGACTGAAAACTCAGCGAAGCTGATTTTGGCATGTTACTAGTCACTAGTGCCTGCGGCACGGTTTGCGGAGGCGGTTCCAGACGTTAACCCCATGCAGACGGATCACTCGCATGCAAAACCAGCACTTCCCACCCCTGCCCTGACTAATGAAATCTAACTTATGAGTGGGGTGGACACCCAAACCCACTCAATCCATGGTTGTGCGGCAGCACAGGCCCGTTAGTACAATCATGAATGCGTGCTTGCCAAAGCCAAGGATGTACGTCTCACATCAGGCTCAAAATAAAGAGACGATCTATGAGGTGCAGGGATTCTGGATAAAGCTTGAGAGCCTGAAAGGCTTCAAGACGGCAGACCTAAGCTCAAATGCCCCTCATTCAGAAAACCTGCATAGCCCCTGGGCCTTTTCATCAGAAACCCTGAACCCAAGTCCATAACATCCTAATATATCCCCTAATATATTATAGTAGTTTCCATGTTCTTTTCCATTATTCCCCAGATAACCCCTGTATATACCCTATAATCCCTTTGATCCTGAGACTCTGACGCCTCGAGGCTTTCAGGACCCAAATCCCATCACATGAGCCAGTCACCTTTTCTAAATCTGCAAGTCACAAGCACTGACTAGGTTTAGGGTTTAGGGTTTAGGGTCCTGAATCCTCCATCCCCTACATGTTGCTCTCATGAGAACAGCATGCAATGCTCGTGTTGCCTTGCTTTTCTTCATCTTGCGTTCACCTACACCTTCAACTAGGAAGTTTGGGCTTTGTTACTTTCAATATCCCTCCGTCATGCCCAGCATTTTATGGAACTCCTGACACTCATGACCCAAACGGGTGCCATGATTTGACCCTCCAAGGACCCTCGCCATACCCAGAGTTCAAAGGAGAACCCATCAGCGGCTACAAACATCCGGAGCGCTTTCACTACTAGCCACAACGCTGCCGTAGCTGGACAAACTGTTCTCAAAAGTCTTTACCCCAAACCCTGGGACCCTGGGACCTAAAGGCCCTACCTGCAGTGGCTGGCCTTGGCACCCACTACCTCGACCTGCCTGGGTGCAGAGAGTGCCGGCACCGGATCCTGCGAGAGGTGAAATAATGCTGGAAACCCTCTAATTTTGAGGACTTGGACGGCGAACACCACCAAGCTTCTCCAGGTTTGGAAGTTTGAAGGACACGCGGGTACAAGAAAGATCGCGTGAGGCGCGTCGACTGGGCGCGGTCCGAGCCTCACTGGCTCTGCCAATGTACTTCTACGGTCCCAACAATTGAGGTGTACTTCAAATCTTCTTGTAGCTGTTGACATCGCGCAGGTATAGAATGCATGGGGCACCTCGATGTCAAAGATGGAGACATACCATTCTGGAAGGTGGATCCTTTTGTTGGAGTCCTCACATGAAAAGTGCGTCTGCAAGAAAGTCTGCACACCGCTCAGACATCACAAGAACGCTGTGCTTGCAGTATCTTCTTGGCCCTGGCCGGCAGCCAACACTAACCACCAGCCCTGTTGTCTCAATGCGCCCACACGTCAGACTGGCCGAAGGAAAATGAAACTTGAAGCAAATGCAAAAAGACCAATCTCCCCGCCTCCTCAACTACTGTGACCTCTAAGTGAACATCCTCGCCTTCGGCGACCTGCGTGGGGTCAGCAGCAGCGATAACGATGAAAACGATGGCCATGGTATCAAAATAGCGCAACCATGCACCAGCGCAACGCTGGCAATCACAGCAATGCTAATGTACAAACATGGAAGCAATCATAAGCAATGGCGCAATGCCGGAGATGCATAGTCATGGCAGCCGTCTAAGAATGGTCCTGCTATGTGTATCTGAACAGGTACTAACAGCAGCAGCAACGTAAAAACGCGGCATCGTCATCAGCAGCAGCATCAGAAAGCGAGGGTTTTCGCACATCAGCTTGGCTGGAAAACAGTTGCCATCAAAATATCCTCGGCTGTCTTGGCTCTTGCCGTGTCAGGGCCATGTGGCTAGTAAGGGCAGTGGTATCAAAGAAAGCATCAGATGTTGCTCTTGTTACAGCGGCTTCCGCATCTTTAGGGTTAGTAGTGTCTTAGGGTAAGGTTTCTCGGTGTATTTCAAACTCAAAGAACTGTTGGTGCTTGAAACTTGCAATGCAGTTCCGCGCTGGCTGCTGTTGCATGCTGCAGCAGCATGATCTTCGTTGTCGCTGCTGTCATAGTACCAGTACGACTGCCCGGCCACTGAAGCATGAAATCCTGCAACAGACAGGGCCCAGGCATTGACCGCAGCCGCAAAATGGTGACCATCTGCGCCCGTGAGAGCTGGCTCCCGGGGATTGTACGGGCCCGCCACGCGGAAAACCTGGGGATGGTGCAGAAGTTGAGATCATTTAATCAGTAGAGCCCACCGATCCATTAGCGCCCTCCAAAAAGCGGGACTGGGAAACCTGCCAATGATCCCTTGTCGGAAAGGTAGATAAACCAGAATTGAGAAGAGGCAAGCTCAGCTTATCTGAGGCTGTCACATCTCAACTTCATGCCGCAGAATCTCCGGAAGCACAAAACTTCATTCTGCACGGCAAAACCAGGCTGCATACCTCCCGGAACAGGCAATCCCCATCTCAGTCTGGGATCCCTGCTACATCCAACTCCTTGCCAAAAGCCCTGGCCACACTCGCGTAGCGAAGCTCCTCGACGGATTGAGATGCTCTCTGCCTAGCTTCCATGTCATTGAGGGCAGTCTAGGTCCCTTTAAAGGGATATGTAGGGTTATATAGGGGGTTATACAGGGGTTATATAGGGATAATGGAAAAGAAAATGGAAACTACTATATATATAGAACTCAAAGTAAAACCGTAAATGCCTCGAAGGCATGAACCAAACTCCTCAACCAAAAGCCTGACAACATGACTCAGTTCGATCACTTGCATGAAACCCCTCCCAAGCTGTCAGCGCAGGGTGCAAGGAATCGACAAATAAGCTTTCAAACAACACTCCTTGGCACCTCCGGCCACGACGGCAAAAATAGTGTGTCGGCTTCCACATATCCGATAGCAACATCGAAACACCAGACGCTGAACCCTGCGAAACCTGCATTGAGATGTCGTTAAGCCTAAGAGCCTACATCCTACTTCCAAAACCCCATATTCCTGTGCGCCAAGCTCTTTATCCTGCACCTAGAATTCCACCTCTCAAACTCTCGGACCAAACACCCTAACGCGCAACGCCAAACCACATGGCTCTCCTGGGGTTGCTCTTGGGAGCGCAGCCCACCGAGGTTGTTGACCACAATCTGGCTCACTTGGGCATAGAGGTTGAAAGGTTCCAGTATAGGGCTCAGGGTTGAAGCTGTTAAGTCTTCGAACTTCGGCTTTAAGCTGTTCTAATGCTTTCGGGCTTGGGGTGGCCAGTGCGAGCACTGTAGCAGTGTGACGAAGCAGTGGCAGGAAATCTTTAGATGAAAAAGCATGCCTACCCACCCTGCAAGACAACGCAAACCTCATGATCACAAGCATCAAGTTGGCGAGGAAGAAAACAGCTTCAGGTCCTTTTCACCATCTACCCTCAGCTGGCTCGCAATTTTGGTTTTTTTGGGGTTGGCTCACCACCTAAGGGGAACTTGAGTTGTGGGAGTGGAGGATTGGTGGAGGGATATCTACCACAAAACAACTGATGTATACTTCATGCCAGATTCTCTCCCTGTCTTGAGTACTTGCACAAGATGCGAGGAAGCTTTCGTCCGAAGCCTATCTGCAATCAACAAACACGAAAACCTATCTTGCAACACCTGAGAGCTTTTGTACCCTAAACCCTAAACCCTAATTCGCAGCAAGTGTGTCATCTGCGCAGCTGGAGAGGCTTTGGCAATGTCACAGATATGTCACAGATACTCCACTGGTGAATTTCCCTTTTCATCACCTCAGCACCAAATACCCCAAATTTGCCAAACCGGCAACCCAGGAGCCATCCAGACTCCACAAATCCCAACTGAACCTTGCAGGATCCCTAGGGTTTAGGCTTTTTTTCTACGCATCCCTCAAAAAAGAAACTCCCATCGTGGCCATGGCACCCGCGCTGCACGCATGTGGAACAAGGGGCCGAGCCCCTTCTTTGCAGGCGCCATGGCCTGGCAGTGTCTTCATATAATGCTTTGCAAAGCAGCGGGGTTTCCTTGTGATAGAGCTCATAATAATAAGAAGAATGGCAATAGTAGTCATAATAGTAATAGAAGTGATAATGACACTTCTAATTTCTTAAACTGCGACATAACACTTGTGAGCTTAGCAGTGCTTTGAGACTTTGAGAAGTGGTTTCAAGGAGTTGTCCGAGGAAATTCCCTGGTTCAAGTAGATCTCACTGGGGCTGGTTATGGAGTTTGCCATGACATAGCAGTGCTGCCGGCTACCACCAAGCCATGGACAATAAGTATGGCGTTGCGTACTGTTGAGAGAAATCACTTTAAACTTGAGTCAGGATTCGGCTTTTCGTATTGCCAAGCATCGTTATGGGCTTCTGGGAGCTCTCAAAATCTAACTCTAAACCAGATAAACCCCCAACTACGTCCTAGTTCTACAGCTGAGAATTTGGGGAAAAAAGGCAGTTCAGGACCTACAAGTCATTGATTAGCTTCTTGCAGCCTTGGCTGCTTTGGAGATGGAGAACGATTCGAAAACACAAACCTGTTGCAGTTGCCTTGAATGACCCTCGGACTCAAAGCACAAACACAAGAAAGCAAAGCTGTGGATATCGAAAGGTCCAATCTTCAATTCAGTTAGTTGGTAGTTTCGTTAAATAGGGCTACCCCAAGATGGACCCCAACAAACTATAGTCAGTCTTATGGGGACCCCCCAAAAGGTACCCGTACTGTTGAGAAACCCTAAACACCTACAGTGTATATATATGTATATATCCCCATAAATCCCCTACAACCCCTTTAAAGGTACTAATTTTGGGAAACCCCAATTCAGTTCAGCGCGCTAAGAAATGAACATGTGTCTAAAGGAACATGTGTCTAAACTTCAGGGTTTAGGGTTTAGGGTGGCCTTGGCTGGAGCTGGTTCGCTTGGACGTCTCCTCTGCTCAATCACCTGCACCGGGGAACATGTTTCCGGCTTGGTGCCCTCCAGAGCTCGAAGCTTTTTCCGGTTACATAAAACGGAATCAGGCATAGTTCTGAATAGGAAAGACAGTACTACGTCGGAGAGGGTTATAAGGATGAGATAGGGTCCTTCCAATTTAAAAGGGTCTTTTGTAGGGTTGATAAGGGCTGTAAAGGACCATTTGAAAAAGGTTGTAGGGATATGGTGGGTTAGGCACTGCAGGGATGGGCACTGCAGTGGTACTCTGCTTGTGGGGATTGCAAGGATGCTCTGTGGTTAGGCACTGCCAGGATGTTTTGCATTGGACATTGCATGGATACTCTGCGATTAGGCACTGCACGGAGGGCAGGGAGAACATAGACTCCCTAAAATCAAACAACTCCAGGGTCAGGATGAGGAACAAAGAACAAATCAAAACCCTCTTCAAGATATGTAGTTCCGCTTTGGCTCCCTTTTGACCAACTTGAAATGCTGACAGCATGGTAGCTTCCACAAATAGGGAGCCAATATAGACTTTAGAATATATATCGTATCAAGGCCTATAGGGATTCCAACACAAAGGCCCCATTTTGCGAAACACCCACATGCAAGCAAGGGCTCCTCCCGCACGCCGAGCACATCTGCTTCTGCTTCCACTCCCAGGCGCTGTGTCAGCCTTTGCTTTCCGCTGCTTTTGGACGTCTGGGAGGCTCTGAGACTAGGAGTCGAATTTAGAAAATCTATGAAGCTCTAGACTTGATTCTCTGAAACTTCGGTTTAAGCGCTGTGAATTTCAGCGAGATGTGTGAGGACTTTGTGTTGGGGGATGGGTTCAAAGGTCCCAGACTTCGGGCACGGCGGTAATAAGACAGCTCCATGACCAATGCACGAGGGCTCCACACTAGGCTAGGTGTTGTGCGAAGCGCCGCTTTAGTTCTTACAGTGGGCGCTCGTTGCTGATGGGACATAACTTCTCATGAGAAGAAATGGTCGGGCGGTATCAAGCAAAAAGATTCCCAATGTAAAAGCCTGTCCTTCGGGTTTTGCGCGGCGAGGTCCACAAATCATGCGTTTTGGAGAACAACAAAGTTTCACTCAAAGGGTATCAGGAGTTTGCTGATCTGCAAGGTATGGGTTGCTCGAGTCAGGTGCTTTGTCGTTGCACACGTTCTTGCACATAACTTGTCCACGGTCCCAGCCGCAATCGAAACTACATTCTCAAAAGCCTTGCCCAAGACAGCTGCCGTGAGCCAAGTAAATCACATGAGAAGTTCATGCGAACGCGCAAAAGTCTCAGATTGCAGCATTCCCACCCAAACAACATCCCAAGACATGATCGTTGTATGCAGTCACTCCATGCACACCTTGTGGTCCCACCTACACATTGTATTCTCCAGATATTCCAGTCATTCCAGGAACCGTGGTAAGAAACTGCTTGGTGTTAACCTTGATCCTGCCAGCGGATTCATTTACAATCCTTGCAAACCCTGTCGGTAAAGTCTCTGCCCAAATCACCACAAACAAACTCACGCTGGAACCGTTGATAATCCATCCAGCAACTAGGCTTTTTGAGGGGGTTTCGCTTTACTTTACGGAAGGTGGTGCCGGCCGCGGTGGCGGCATCGGCGGTGGCGCTGGCTGCGCCAGCAGGCAGCAACAGTGGCGGTGCCGGTGCCAAGTACAGGTATTGGTGAACGGGGTAGCGGTAGGCAGTAGCAGCAGCAGTAGCAGTAGTAGCAGGCAGCAGCAACAGCAGCAGCAGC
>CAJNIZ010038002.1:172250-184810 GCA_905231905.1 Symbiodinium pilosum
GTAGCAGTAGCAGTAGCAGTACTAGTAGCAGTAGCAGTAGCAGTAGCAGTAGCAGTGGCAGTGGCAGTGGCAGTGGCAGTGGCAGTGGCAGTGGCAGTGGCAGTGGCAGTAGCAGTAGCAGGAGCAGCAGGAGTAGTAATAATAATAATAATAGCAGTCATAGTAGTAGTAGCAGTGATAGCAACAATACTGGTAGGCACCAAACGAATTCATACATGACCCTACTGACCTGCTTGACCACCACGCTTGCAATGGCCCCTGCATACACCGGAGGCCACGTGTGTACTACCAACAATATCATTTACACCTCAAGCTTGTGCAAAAGACCTTGAATGTGCCAAGGGCTCAAGTCAAGGCAAACGCGGGCCATGAACATGAAGGGCGACGGGAGACCTCCTCTGTTCGTGGAGCATGCGATCGTGAATATGCAGTAGGAGCGCCTCATTTGACATACCATCCGGCCCTGTGTTGGGAAGCTGTTGCACGATGCCCTGGCACCCTGCAGCAAGTTAGAGAAGATGACAAGCAGACCGAATATCGTGCTCACGGCTTTGCAGGAGGCCTCAGCTGTTCCTCGAACATGGAGTCGTGCAGACCGAGCCCTGATACCATGGCCATGCAGGAGATGCCGGCTGCGACGCATCGTGTGCGGCCGACCCGGTCCAAAAAAGCGGGCAGAGAGGGGAGCGCACAACAGCTCCTCCTTGTGGTGCAAGGTTTCCAGTCCAAGCCGCATGGACTGGGCATCACTCGCAAACCGTTCGGCATGATATTGGATCTGCGCATCTTTTTTCTGAGCTTGCTGCAGGTCCCAAGGAAATCTGGCAAAGGTATCGCAACAAGGGGCGGACAAGTACTGCCAAGCGCAGTGCTCCTGCTGCACATTCCACTGCATCTGGGCTCCGCTGAAACTACCCCATGCTCCACGTGCAGAGGAGGCCTCCGTCGAGCTTCCTCTGCCTGGTCCAACACTTACCTTGACTTGAAGCTCTCGGCAAGTTTGAGCTCCTCTTCCCAACCTTGAGCTGTTAATGGCGTTCTAGGTAGTACAAACATGGGATGAGAAGCCAGTGGGTTCAAGCAGGGAGTACAGCACATGCGGTGGGCCAGCGAGTACAACTTGGTCATCTATGGACTCACTCGAGCCACGGTGCTTGCTCCTCCTCCTGCTGCTGCTACTGCTATCCTGATGCTATCGTTACTGCAATTGCCGCTCGAAGAAGATGACTGCAGCCGCGGTGCGCTGAGGAGAGGTGCTTCGGCGTTGGTGGCGTCAACGCATCCTCAGGTAGTGCCTGGAGGTTGTGTTTTAGCGTCTATGATGGGCCTCCTAAAGTGCACTGACCCCTTAGGATTCTTCGAGTAGGTGGCATATGGGGAATTATCACGGGATCCGACTTCCTAGATTCCATATAAACAGGAACTCTTGTCTGTCTACAGTGTTCCTTGACGAAAAGCCAACCTAAAAGCTTTGGCTTGTTTTCTCACACTAAGCTGCTTGCTTGTGCCTTAAGCTAATGTCAGTGAAATGTAGCACTTCTCGAGCAAACATCAACTGCAATGTGGCCACAAAGAGAAGTACATGGGCAGAAGGGAAGCTTATGTATCGTTGATCCTCAAAGCGGCTATTGAGCTCTAGCCTGCACCTGCCATCTGACTGCAGGGGAAAGATGGGGAAAGAATCATTTTTGCACAGCATTCTGGATTTTGTTGTACATTCTGCATGGAAAAGAAAGGTGGAAACTTGTTGCGGCGAACGTGCTACTCTTACTTGAATGCTGCCAGGCAAGCTCTCTCTCCCACTCGTCGGCTCAAAGTTTAGGGACGCATGGAGAGCAGACTTGGCACGTCAGGGGCTATGATATCGCGGATGCAGTTCTAGCATTCATTTTGCCAGTGGTTGACGCTTGACTTTGGTCTTGTGGAAGTCTAGGTACAATGCACTAAAGTCAAGACGAGCATGGTCCAGCATGTCCCCAAAAACTGGCCATCCGAATCTCTGTTCTCAAGGCAAGCGGAAGCCGGAAATGCCCAAAAACAAGGCAACTGCTTCCCAAAACGCGTGTAGATAAATCGATGAGTTGCAATCAAGCAGATCGTCTTAGCCCTTCTGATTGCTAGTTACTCTGAAACACTGGACGATGCAAGTCCATGCTGCCAGCATCGCATGCAGCTGCACCGCCACGCTTGGAGCCTTCCCGCACGACCACACAGCTCTTGGAGGGAGCATGCGGCTGAGTAAGACACAAGCTTTCAAGAAGCTTGGCTGCTGGGCTTCTATACCTGTGCACAAACATATATGTGTATATGTTCATATGTATGGGAGCTTCTTTCCGTCGTACATCATCTTATGTTATAGCAGCTATAACCTGAAATCCTAAAGTCTCCCCTAATAACCCCTATAATGCTCCACCTATATAATCCCCCATGTAACCCCTTTAAGCAGTTTAGACTACGGCTCATAAGAAGCAGTGCACCTCCTCAAGCTTCAGCGGGGGAGATGGAATGCCTTGGGCCGCCGCTGCGGCCTCCACCTCTGGGCCCCCGAAGACGGACCCTTACTGGGTTGTTCTTCAGGACCTTAAATTGAATTACCATATTGAGTCCATACCTTCTTGGGTTGTTGTTAAGGACCTTGAATTGAATTACCATGGAGTTTCCTTATTATAGCAACCTAATTCACGTTCCTTAACAGCAACCCAGCTTAGAGGGCCTGGCCTGTCTGGGGCTTGTAGGAATCCGTCTTGGTTTAGGACTCAAGGTCTAGGGTTTGGGTTGCAGGGTTGTTCTGCTCTAGCTCCCATTCACGATCCCATGCACCTGATTCCATGCTCTGTGCCTTCCAAGCAACTATCCACTCAAAGTTGCACGGCACTGTGGGTTAATCTTTCAAATGAAACTCATACCCCTAAACCCCAAACCCTAAACCCTAAACCTCCTAGGTACAGTGGGACAGGGTTCTTTAGAATTCTGTGGCCGAGCTGAAGTCTACATAGCCAAGCCCCTAAGCACTGTAGCACCTTACAGTTACGCAATGAAAGGATCATTACAGCCACGCTCTAGGCTATTCAATATGAAGTTATTTAATATTTGGTATGCTACTGCTCCCAAGAGAAATACCTGAGGGGAAGTGGAGCTTTCACTTCTCTCAAGTCAACTGTATCTCTCTTGTATCTTCATTGTGGAAAAGAGAGAACTCTATTCCGTGCGTAGGAACAAAGCTTTGGTTCTGCGAGCGGTTCTACCTGATTCGCTACAATATGAGTGAGGGTATTTAATATGAGAGTGTTTAGTATTTGGTATGCTCCTTCTCCCCAGTCTCCAAAGGGTCTAGTTTTTTGTGCAAAAACGAAATCATCTCAATATATTCCTACACTACAGTGTTCCCTATACAATCCACTATATAACCCTCTTCAAGGTTGCGCCTGCTTCGAGTCTCGGAGCTCTTGAGCAAGCCGCACTGCAGTGGACGCTTCCTGGCATTGCCCCCAGGGTACAATAACCCTATGATAACCTCACAATAACCCCATAATCACCCAGCAATAACCCTATAACCACCCATAATCACCTTATAAACTTAAGACCTGGGAGGATGAGGTTCGAATGGAAATACCAGTGACCAGCTCTCACTACAAAAGGCAACAGTAGCAGCAGCAATGATGCGGTTGGAGGCAACCTAGTTTACAAATTCCAAGAGCAAGGCATCTTGCCACCTCAATCGAAAAATCGATGTTGAACAGAACATGAGCAAAGACCAACTTTGAGATAAACCTACGGTCTTTTTACAAGCGGCCACCCGCCTCAGTACTGATGACAGCAACGAGCACATGGCGTGCTTCAGCTTCATCGTCTACAGCCTGCGGCTCAAAATGCTTTGCTCTCGCCTTTTACGAACTGCAATCGGACTGCACTGCAGCATGAATGGACATGTACAGCATTTGCACGTCGGCCGTCATGATGTGGGACTGGTCAGATATCCAAGTACGTGAATGAGCAGGTCAGTTCGTCGCTGTGGGCACCCATCCGCCACTTCCCACGCTTTGGGGCCTCTGTCAAGCGTCTCCCCGAATCCTCGGTGACCTGCATCCAACAGGTCCAACAGGAACCATGACTGCTCGGTCGGAGACGTCTACGCGATAACTTGACAACTGTCCTACCTGAAGCTGTGTTGACCAGGGCCTCCGATTGCTTCTAAAAAACCTGAACGATCTCATGCTGAAGCTTTTGAGGAATCAATAACTCGCTACTCCGAAAGGAAGGACTTCTTTCTCCAGGGTGCTATGAACTTTCAGGAATCTTGGGACATGACGGGACAACGTAGAAATAAAGGCTCAGGCAATTACAAGCGGATATGCGAAAAGGACCGACAAAAAGGGAGGTGAGTAGCCGTTGATTCATGGATTACTAGAGGGCCGGCCTGCTTCTACCCAGTTCAAGACTTCTCTCTCGAAACTTGAAATAGTCCACTTGGAGTAGTAGACCCTGGATTCAATGCAAATCCATCACCATGATGGAACGGGGCACCGGTTCCCCCACTGTTATTACTATCTTACTCTTCTTACTCTTATTGCTATTATTACTTTGATTACTCTTATTACCAATAGTACTACCATTACTATCACTGCTAGTATTACTATTATAACTTTAACTACTTTTACTACTAAAGCACCTCCACCGCGTTCGGAGGCGCCCCCAGGGCTGCCGAGAGCGTTGGCTCTAGGGAGTCGGGCTTGACCCACGTAGGCACAAGGTAGCGCACCTGGCAGCGAAGATGTTGGGATGAGGGCTGCACAAAAACCCAAAGTTTTGCAAGATAAGTCAGCAGCATGCTTTAGGCTTTTGCCAAAGTCCGTAACCTTGCTTGCAAGTTTGGGGAAGACCTTTGCGATTCCAACGCCTGTTCCCACAAGGGCTTGAGGTTTAGGCAGCACTGCTTCCTGCAGTTATGTGTCCAGCATGTTGGATACTTGGCATGGAGAATCTTACCAGAGTTCTGCAGTCAGCATAGTGGTTCGGTTTGTCAAGTCACTCAGATACACCGCGTTCGTAATGCTGTACACTCGTATCAAGCACTTGCACGCCAAAAAAAAATCTATGATGTCCACAACCTGTTGCCAGGCCCTGCATCTATGGCACCAGAAACCATACTGCTTCCTTGAACTGTGAAACTCACCAGAGCCAAAAGCTTACTCTCCTCATAGTTACAATGCTGTTTGCGAATCCATGACAGCAGCAGCAGAAAACGGCCGAAATAGCAGCACAAGTAGCAGCGACCGCCAGCTGTTCTCCCCGTCCACATGACATGCTGCCCCGACCCCGCCTTGGTCTGATACTGGGTCTGAACTAACGTGACACGACTCCTGGAACATCTTTGTTTCTTGCACCATCTAACTGATTCATATGAGCTACATTCTTAACTCCTAGAATCCCATTTAGTAGTACCCTACATAATCCCCTACATAACCAAAAGGAGTCCAGACTATGGCCCATGTGGTTCTGGTCTCATGGCCGAGACGGACATAAGCCATCATGCCAGCCTTGTCTTGTCATGAGTACAAGCCCACCCTTGCGTCAATCACAACTTGGGGTTTCCCAGAATCAGGAGTACCGTTTTGGAGTGTATCTATTTAAAAAAAGGTCATAGTATCTTGGTGTCTTTCTTGAGGTTCCCCTGTTCCTGGGAGCTACCCGCTGCTGTCTGATTCAAGTGAGCTTGGCAACGCTGCAAGTTTTGGCGGCAGACCGCAGGCACGCACATGTAGGGGAACCAAAACGCTGCAGGCAAAGGATTCCACACCCACCTTTTCCAGCAAAGAATACGAGGTGGTCTAGTTTACCATGATCTGCGGGGGTTGTATAACAACCCACCAATCTCTGTTTCAAGTCTCCATGAAAGCAGGACAGAATGCTTCAAATGCCTTCTCGTGGTGAATCTCATGAAATGGAAATCTATGTTTTCCATTCATTCTGTTTCGCTTCTTCCTAAGACATATACTGATCTTCCTGATTTTTTCCAGATCACAGACAATGAGATTCTAAGGTTTCATAAACAAGCTTCAAAGTGCCCCCATTTTTCCAGAACTCCTATCATCAATAACTCGAGACCTATTTTTCAAGCCAGAAATCGTGCGCAAATACTCGCTTATAACCGATCTTCAATCAGAAGCAAAAACCCTAAACCCTAAACCGCATCAGGCATGAGCGGTCCTGGGTAGGCTGACTTCGTCAGCGAAAGCGCTAGCAAACTTGTCATCATCAAACAAGGACAAGTCCTTCAGCGTTGCAAACAGTGTCAAGACGAAGCGTAAGAGTTTCTTCGCATGTGTCTGTGCGAGCTCCTAACTAACAGACAAGGTCCTGGGGCAAAGTCAGAATCAAATGGTGACAAAACCACAAACAGACTTAACAAGTGAAAGGAAGAGAACATGCAGTCTCTCCGCTGTGGCTATTTGACGAAGTGTGGGACTGTAGGGGTTTGGAGCGTATGAGGCTTTAGAACATTGGGTCCTAGGATGTCCCAGGTGCGACCTGATCCCAAGCTTGACCTAAGCCCAGCGGAGAGCCAAGCGCGCAAGATTAATTGAACAGCAACTTACTCTGCACCGATGTCATAACCATGCACAAGCGCCAAGAATTCTATAGCTTCGTGGATGCAAGCAATGACATCTGAACGCTCTGATGCCTCAGCTTTCATGTCAACCAGAATGACATACATCATCAAGGCCTCGCAAGGCTGCATGATTGAGTTACTTACCTTTGGTTAGCTGGGTATGAAGGAATGGACAAGAAAACAAAAACTACAACAAAAATTCATTCCTTCGTTCCCAGCTAACCAAAGGTAAGGTTAAGGGCTTAGCCATTTTCACCTTCTGGCAACTGTACCCCGGTCAGGCTTACTGCTCCGTAGAACATGAACACATACACAGAGTCCACGTGGGATCTGTAGGGTTCTCATCGGGGCTATAGGAAAGCATACAGGACACATTAATTCGGGAGACTTGTATTCCATAATCCTGAAACGCGCCCATCACGGGAAGTTGCATCAACTTTGTGCTTGTGCATCCGGTTGACAAGCGCTGACCCAAGATGTGAGAATTGAGGTTGGTGAGGTGCGGAGAGCAAATGTTCTCATGCTCCATGAACTCTTCTGGGTTGTCAGGTTCTTGTAGCCTGAGAGAAGGGCCCAGGGCATGCGGCACAGTTTGAGAAGGAACAACAAATCACCTTCAAGTCCTCAAAGAACTGAGGAACTCGGGAGCTCACCTCTCACACGTTAGATCTATGCAAAGAATTGCTCGGCATGGGATGCGGAGCCCAAGATGTGCCCCAAACTTTCCAATTGCAGACATCCCATGACAGGACCCATAATATACTATAGTATACTATAATACAGCATTGGAGAAAGGTCAGAAGCTGCTGCAAGCATGTTCAGTGCCCTGCCTCGCCGATGCCGCGGGGCGTCTCCTGCCTTTGTCAGCTATTTTGTAGGTTAAACTGGCACAATGAGGTGAACTTACAGCACTATGCAAACGGGTTGGCTCTTGGTCAAGCTTTTTGGCACATTCCAGGCACGAACACAGAAAGTCATAGGCTTATGCCTCGAACGCATAGATACTTGGAGGGTCATGGGGACTCAGTAAGCAGTTTAACCTACTTACTAAAGTATGACACCAAGCACCGGGCGTAGTTGTTTCTGCAGAGCTGGTAGTCAACTCTGTCGTCGTCGTGGTGGTGGTTTGCTCGGTGGTTGTAGATGTGGTAGTTGGCGAGGAGCTGGACGTCTGAAGCACAAACTCGCTGGGGTTGCTGGGGAATACGGGAATGTGTCATATAGGGACTATATAGGGATTATACTCCCCACCAGTAAGATAAAGGAGTTTCGTGTCGAAGCCTTGGGGAATGGGGTGCAACATCTAGAGTCTATGTCGAGATTCCTTAAGCAAAAGCAGAAAAACACACAAGGGATTGCTAGACCCAAAATGCAAATGTTACCACCAAAAAAAGATGCCTCAGGTCCGAAACCATGCATCACGGCTGGCCACGTTTGTGTTGATGAGTCTAGATACATACTGCCTTGCGTGCTGCTTCGCAGGGTTCGTAGACAGGGTGCTGTGTGAACTGTTGGCAAGTGCACGCAGGTAACCGGTGAGGCCGAAGCTCCACCGCGCCCTTCACGATTGGTAATGCAGGCTTTTAGGTTCAGCTTCAATTCAACTTGAGGCTTCCAGCTTGAGGCTTCTGTCCACCCAACCAGCACATGCGGCCCGGCGGCTGAAGTCGTGTGGGTGTGCTTGGCCGAAGTGAAGAAAACCTCCAGGTATTAATAAGTGCCCGAGCTTCGTAAGAAACCCAAAAATTTGCTGTGGTTCCAAGGGGTGCTTTCCGATGTCTGCGGCGCACAGCAACGCAAGCAGGAAAGCCCAGGGACCTCCAAGTAACTGAATACATTTGCCACAGCAGACAAGGTTGGTACTGTCTGCGGGTTCATCGAGGCCCAACTGTCTAACACAGGTGTCACTGAGCTTTAGGCAGTTAATCTCATGGAAGCCTTCAGCCTGAAACTCGAGCCGTGACACTCAACACCACTGGTTGCTGACCTATGCTGACAACCTCTTCTCATCTCCACGATTTTCCCACCCTTCTTCTTCCGTGGATTTTCATTAGCACAACTTTGTTTCTTCCTTGTCTTGCACTCCCAACTGCCCCCCGTTTCAATGATTACAGCGGTACTCATATCTGCAATACTTTGTTGCACTCTCTTTGCTTGCTGATCTGACGTATGTGCAAATTCTACTTGGAGGGTCAGGGGACTTAGTAATTAGGCTATTAACCCCTATATGCCACATGATGATCCCAATTGTCCCCAGTATTAACCTACTTGCTAAGTCCCCATGACCAGGTCTTGTAAATTCAGCATACATTTATTACAATCCTTTGATTGGGCCCACCAAAAAAGTACCCTGATTTGGGAAACCTTCACATCCCACCTCCAAACCGCCAAGGCCCACTGCGCCAAGGGTGATTGCCCGCAGGGTCATCTGCTGCTCCACCGCCTATCATCCGAGTGATGCGGGAGCTTCTCCAAGTAGGGGTAGGAGTATGGAGAGCTCAAGTCAGATGATTGTCCTCTGGCTTTGGCTAGATCTCCTGAGCACAGAAAACTTATCTGAGTAAGAACCTTCTTTGTCAAAATCACTACTCGCCTCCTCTACGCAGCGTCAACTGGGTTGCTGTTGAGCAATGTAAAAAATCATAATATGGAGACCGTTGCAAATATATCGAATACGTGGACTTCAATGCTATGCTAGCATAATGTAAGTTCCTTACTGGCAACCCAGGTCCGGACTGACTGACATGAAAGGAGATTATCATCTGCAAGCTTACATAAGTCATATGACTATAGTCCCCCTTAAGTAGATGGAATATGAGGTATATGGTGATCTTATTATGATATACCTAAGCCATGTTCTATCTACGTAAGGGGGACTATAGTCCTGCTTACCTTAGCCCTGAACTCGGTAACGTGGCCTTGGAGACCGCATGCTGGAGGTGGCCCTTGACAAGGCGACCTCGAACGTCCCCAGTGGTGCGCCCTGGAGGGGGCTGAACCTGAGGCCACGGAATGCCAGAGAATCCACTCCTTCCAATTCGCCAGAAATGCCAGGTAAAGTTTGCGCTGAAGGATTAGGTCTACCATGCCTGATGACTGGTGGGGCTAGCCTTGAGCATGCAGTGATCAGTAAATGTCCCGACTTTGGGGCGTACGAGCTCAGCGATACAAAGGCTTTATCTAGCATTTCGCGGTTGGAGCATTTGTGGATGATGAAGGCCTTGAGTCTCAGGGTCAGGCCACAACTTGTCTCAACTGCTATTGAAAGTGTAGAGTGAAAATCTGAGCACATGGAACCCCAACACTCTGTAACAGTAAGGTGCTGCTACTCCACAATCTGTCCCAAGCAGTCCCTGGATGAAAAACACATCAGTTCCACATTAGCAGTGGAGACTCAAGAAAGGCTTCTAATCCTCAAATTATCTGGAAGCTCCCCTGTACCTGCGGCTGCGTGACTCTAGCTTGAATGTGCACTCCACCATCTAGAGACTGCGGAGATGACATAAGAACCTCAGATGTCAACTCAACACTCACCGGGTCCAGGGCTTAGGTCGCATGATGGAGTCTGACCGGAGAATATGCAGCAACTAGCAGGACATTGCAGAGATCCAAAGATTTCAGACTGATATGTGGTCAGCTAATTTTAAAACAAAAAAAGGCTCAGTGTGCACAATCTCTAAGTCAACAGAGCAGCTGACGGTCCCTGAGTCTGCCCTAAATCATCAAAACAAAGCTTCACTCAAGCCTGCTACCTGAAGGGAGTTGAGTGGAGTGAAACAGCCCGAGGGTTGAAGACCCTGCGCGCTCAGATCCACACATACAGAAACCTCAACTGTACCCTCCTGTTTGCGAACGCTTCACCTATCGCAAGCACGCAAAAATATTGCAGAGCTGCCGCATCTTTCGGTACCTGGCTTGCAGGCTCAGGAAAGTAATCGGAAGTGCTCATCCCAAGCATCTGCATGCTCTACTAGAAAAAGAGTCTCCTGAATTTTTTGGGGACCCTGGGCTTGTGTATGAAAAACTTAAGTTCTTCAGCGCTCTGTTCAGCAGTCAGCGCGACAGCGGTCGGCCTCTGCCATCTCAGCAATGGCGGATTGCACGCTAGAGTCGAGGGTCTGCCTTCGCATTTCAGGAGTTTTGTGGCGCTGGGCTACGGGTTGGAACCGGTTCAGATGTCATGGCTCCGGTCAAAATTGCAGAGAACAGCTACCAAGAATGAAACGACCGACCGCCCTCCGCTGCTCATATGTGCAGCTCCAAGTGTGTAGACCACTGCAACCTGTCAGCTCCTAGAAAACGACGTCTTCCGATTGGGCTTCGGGAGGCGGTATGCCTCTAACCCACTTACACCCCAATGCACGCTACTCAGAACATTAGACAAAGCTTGCCATCCAGGGGAAGAACGTCATACAAAGAACCAAGGAGGATAAGAATCAACAAGCCGTGAAGGCTCCGCGCCTCTCTCGGGATTTTCTGCGACACCCCCTCTTTTGACCCTAGATTTCCCATTCCTTTTCAGAGTGTAGCATACGCTAAATTAGCTTGTTCCCCAAAACTTGCAAACGAGTGCCATGTTACTTCCTGCCAATCAAATCTGAATTCCCGGTACCCCTCTCTGAGGCAGATGAGGACACTTCCCACGAAACAGCCCTGCTTTGCACTTCTCGTCTTAAACAGCCGAATTAAATCTTCATGTCAGCAACTCTCAAAGTCATCCTGTTGCCATCCTCATCTTGCCGCGCTCTGATCTTGAAGCCCTCGTTCTCTTGTACCCGTTCAAGGATTGTACTGCGCTTATCCTTATGGACGTGTCTAAGCTGCGGTCAGAACTCCAACCCTCACTCTAAAACCCATAAAGCAGGTTCAAATCTCAAACCAAAAAACATAACCATGAACTCTGAGTTGGTCAAAACCAAGTGGCCGTAGAGCAGGTGCAGCTCCCAAAGCTTTGACATCCTGAAGATATTGCCAAAGAATGAAATGCACCCAGTGCTGACCGTGCAGGTTGAATGTTGGCTGCAGGGACCCAAAACTTTGGAATGTTCAATACATGGAGATGGTGGTTAACATCGGCGGTCTGCTGTAGACTCTGAGTGGTGATACCCTAGCAGGCTCGAAGCATACGATTTTGTGGATGAAGGTCTGAGAAGCTTCGACCCCGTGATTGGGAAGAAGTCGGCAAAGCTTTACGACTCACGTCTGTAGAAAACCTCCGGCTCCTCAACATCTCGTTAAACGATTGCTAACAATTGATGTTCCCAATTTTGACTAAAGAATCCTGTTCCACTCCAATGCCGTTCATGCAGTCCAGGGAACACGAACATTAGATAAGCTCAATTCTGTCTTGGGGTCGGGTTGCCCCACATACCCGGCCTTAAGCACATCTCACTTTAGATCCCTCGAACTGTCCACAGATCACTCTATAATCTACATAAAATTAGAATATGCTCTTTCATTTCAAGCTCTGCTACAGAGTAGAAAATCTTCCACGTGCTGAGACATGAACCAGCCCGGAGAGGGTCATGGCTACCTCCTGGCACTGCACCGGTTAGGATATTGGGCAGGCTTCTCAGGGTTTTCAGCGTTCGGGTCGGCGTAAATCACAAACTTGGCAGATGGAAAAACGTACACTAATCAATCATGCTTCTGTCTTTCCTCCATGCTGTGGGATCTATTGTCCTCCAGCTTGCTTCATAGTCATAATGGTGTAGTCATCTTGATTGATTAGGTTGTTGCTGCTGCTGCTGCCGCTGCTGCCCGCCGCCGCCGCCACAGCTGCGAAGCGATGACGAATTCCATGTTGCCACTGCTGCCGCCACCACCACGACTACGACTACTACTACTACTACTACTACTACTACTGCTACTACTACTGCTGCTACTACGACGACGACCACGACGACTTCTACTACTTCTTCTTCCTAAACCCAAACCCTGCACCCTGAAC
>CAJNIZ010038003.1:0-24888 GCA_905231905.1 Symbiodinium pilosum
GCTTGCTGGTTCCCACAATGATAGAGGGTGAGTATGTGCTAAATACTTTGTTTGGTCTGGAACGGGTATGGAACAGGTATGGAACGGGTATGGAACGGACACCCAGCTCAACATCACTTTTCAGGTATTGCATTCGATGGTCTGGAACAGAGGGGTCTGGAACAGAATTCGGGGACTTGATCTGGAGCTCTGGATCGGGGTCTGGATCGGAATGTGCGCTCGCGCTTGTTCCGCACCTTTCATATTGAGCGGTAGCCATATATACATCTATCTCTCTCTTCCTTACTTTAAGTGTGGGGCTCTCAAGAAGGACCCCAAGATCCCGGAAGACCTCACCTGGAAAATGTCTCTATAAACCCTATACAAACCCTATATAACTCCGATATCACCCTATATAACCCTATAAGCACCCCGTTGTTCACCCTGTAAAAACCCTTTGTAGACCCTTTATATGTGGCAGATGCTCCTGGCAGGCTTCAAAGAGTGCCCCGTGTGTTGATCCATGGGGCTCTAGGGGATCCCACATGGCAGCCTATAGGCATTCTATAGGATTACCTAGGTTTCTAATGGATGATATAGGATTATGGAGGGGTAGGGGTTGTACAGCTGTATAGCGATGATGGGGTTATGAATCAGTTAATTAGAGGTAGAGATTACTTTGGGATTGCAGGTTCGAGAGCTGAAGGCGCTGGTTAAATTCGAATGGGAGTTCTTGGAAGGCTGTGTCCTTCGCTGGGAAGATTATGTACTGTGGGGTTTAGGGTCTAGGGATCCAAGTGTACAAAGGATACCTGCATTGGGTCTTAGAGTCTACACCTTTTACTTTTACCTACAGTGGAGCATTTGGATCCTTAGGGCATGTCAGCCCAAGTGGCCTTAATTTCTACGCTGGTCTCTCGATTTCAGAACTTCTTCGCGTATCAAGCCCCTAAACCCTGTCGCCACCAACTGGACAGCCCTTAATCCGAAACCCTGAACCTATATTAACCCTATATGGGATGTCCTGGTCCTGATTTTTGTGAGACCTCTTGCTCCGCTGGCACCTCGTCCTGCCTGGAAGTGCTTGACTTCAAGAGTGACTTGACTCCCAATAGCCCAATGTAGGTGTTTTATGGTTTAAGGCTTTAGAAGGATCCAGATAGCCCAATCTAGGAATTACTAATATAAACTTTAGCGCCAAATGCAGGCATTATTTGTATACCCGACTCCCTAGCGCCTTTGCAGCCTCTACCTTGCTCTTGCAGTTGCTACAGGAAGAGTCCTGACTCTTGGGAGTATGGCAGGAAATGCTGACTGTTTCTAGCGGACTCCTTTGGAGCCAGTGGGTGCTCGACATGAAGGCTAACCTGAGTAGCACAAGTTTTGGAGGGTTTCTACAAACGTTCGAGGTCTGCAAAAGCGTCAGGGTAGTTATAGGTAGCGAAAACCTCCTTACCTGTATGGTTGAGGACTTGATTTGGCATCTACGTGTATTTGAGGCGCATGGAACAATAGCACATCAGTAGGTAATCAAGGGGGCTTGGTTAGCACATCAGTAAGCTAAGTGGGCTTGGTTTGTACCAATCGAACGAAGCCTGTCGGCGCACTTCTGCCACCACCAGTAACTCTGGAACCGGGTGCCTCATGAGAAGATGGAATGTGCTAAATTGCCCCCGAAGCAACTGGCAATGCTTTCAGAGGTCAATTTCCGGAATGTTTGCAGGAATCATGTGGCACGTTGGCAAATTTATGGTCTCCTCTTGGTTACGACAAAACATTATCAGGGACCTATTAAGATACTTGTGTGCGCCCTGAAAATCCTCCCTATTATGCTTCAGTACTATAATTCCCAAGGTGTAAGGTACTCAGGGCCATACAGGATTTTTAGTATGCAACTTAGGGAACCAGAAGGGCACACTATTTAATTTTGACCACCCGCATGTAGGGGAACTGCAGTGGGCTTATACGAAGGACCAGTGTAGACAGCAGTTAGCTTGAACCCCAAAATACTACTCTATGCGAGTATAGGATGTAGTAGATATATATATATATACTACTAACATTAACATAAACCCTAAACCCTACAACAAAGGTGAATAATGCATTTTGAGCTTTGAATCCTAAACCTCGAACTGTAATTCGAGCAGCCTGGCCGACCACCCCCCCACCTCAGACCCTAACAACCCAATCAACGGCCAAGCCTTTCTGCCGAAACCGCTCTGTAAGGTTTAGCGCGTAAGGCTTTCTAAGGGTAACGCCTTATAGCCCTAGACTTATAAGCCCCAAATCAGCTAGAGTCTAAACTCCTAGTATCCCCCTTAATGAACCCGGCAATACTCCCGTATATAATCTCCGATATAACTAGGAGCGTGGATTACAGTTCATATGGCCATAGACCTGTAACTTACCAACCCTGAACCCTAAATCGAAACCTTGCCTTGGCTGAGCGTTGCTGGCGCTGCTACCACCGCACTGTAGGTTGCCTTCCCTTGCCAGAACTGGGGTTCACGCCAGGGGGCCTAGACCTATCATAGGGTTTAGGGCTTAGGGCTTCTGCAAGAGTCAGTTAACCTTGTAACCCTAATCTACCCAGGGAGCCCAATACCCCCTAATTAAGGAATCTAAACCATGCTAGGACTTGAACATGTTTTAGGTTATGTGCCTTTATTGAGGGTATGGGTATTTGGCACTGTGGGTAAGTTGAGTCGGATTCCATGTCTACGGCTGGCCGTGCAAGGTTTGAAGCCTTAGGATGATGAAAGTTTAGATTCCGTGTGACTTAAGGAGAACCTGGGCACACGGGGTGTTATCACGAATTGGAAAAGTCGGTACCTTTAAAGGGCACATAGGCGTTCCATAGGGTTCTATGGGGCGTAGGGTTTAGGTTAAGGGTGTCACCACAAAGCGAACAGTCCTGTTTTGGCAGTCCCTATCTCTGGAGACAAGTTGTAGGTCTTTTGAGAAATGCCATTACGAGTGCAAACTCATAGTGGCATTGCTTACCCTCAGAATACAAATAGCCCAATCTAGGAATATCTATGGAGTTTAGGGTCTGATGTAGATATTCTTTGTATACTTCGATTCCTAAGCCCTAAACCTTTTGCTTCTGGGCCGGAACATACATGCCATGCCAAGCCTCTGTCTTGGCAGACCCCGTCTGGTGTTGTTCGGTGGGGGGCGGAAATGATTTCCCCCTGCACAAGCATCAACGCCCACATGGGAATTGATTCTAAACTCCTAGTATGCCCCTTAATACCTCCTAAAATAGTCCCCTATATAATCCCCTGCAAAACCCCCTTTAAGGAGTTTAGAGTATAGCTTACATGGGAATTGATTCACCCCTAATTCTGCTCACATAGTGGGGGGAACCCACTTACTGGCCGCAGGTAGGATCCTCCTGTATTTCAGAGTACTCCGAAAAGCGGTTTAGTGTTTGGGGTTTTGGGGTTTGTAGGGGTCAAGGTAAATTTTAACCTACAATCATCCGGAGAACCTCCTAAATCCGCCAACTAATTGGCACTCTCAAGAGGGGCTGGGGTGTGAAGGCGATCATGCCAATCCTCCTCAGGATTCCTGTAAAAATCCTAATGATCCACAATGTTTTCTAGGGGATTATACCTAGACCCTCCAATGTAGTACGTTTTTTTGGGTGGGGTCTAACCAGAATCCTAAGCAACAAATGTGCCAAACCTAACTACCCAGGCCCTTCTAATTGTCTAGCTCCGTAAACCATATAAACCCTACACCGTAAAACCCACAATGAATAACAAGGCAAAAAGAACTACGTAAAGGAGCCCTTGCGGTGGGTCCAGGTAGGCACCAAGAACTTGAAGGGTTTAGGTTTAGGGATCTAGGGGTCTACGGGTCTAGGAGGGTTTAGGGGGTTATGGTCTAGGGCTAAAGGTTCACGGATTTAGGGTTGAAGGTTGAGGGGGCTAAGGTTTGCCCAGCCTTGCTGCTGCTGCTGCGAGGGAGAGCTGCGTGTGCCAGCGGATACCTGAACGTAGCAGACGGCAGGCGTACAATTAGACCCTCCAACTACCTTAAACCCTGAAGCCCGATGTAAGCCTAAGTACCCACTAAAATAGGCCCTATAACCCCAATCCAGTGTATTAGGAGGGTCCTGGGAGTTACGCTGCGCAAACGTACATGGAACCCCATGAGTATGAGTGGTCTATACAGGGCCTCTTTCCTGGCTGCAGAATTATGGAATAGACGACGTAGTTGTCGTGGCTAAAGGACAGTCGCAAGCCAGACAGGCTCACAACAGGCCCAGCGCAGCCGGGATTCATAACTACTACAGGCAGCCACTCCTGCTACGATCATGTACTCTCCAAGATTGTCCAAGATTGCCCCAAAAAAGCAATGCCGCCCTGCCGCACTATGACTAGCATGATGAATGGCTCACAGATCTTCAAGCTTTTGTAATTTTTTTCAATCGTCAACAGCATAAACTCACCAGACTAAACCTACCCACATCGCTAAACCCCATACCGAAATCCCGGAACCCTAATCTCTACAGCCTTTACACTAACCCCGCAGCCCTCACCATCATCTTGGAGTGCTAAGGCCCAAGCAAAGCGGAACAATGTCATGGCGTGTGGCCCTGGACCAAGGGTTGTAAGCTTCGCGTAGGGTATATGTGTTATTCCGAAAATGTTGGGCCCCTTCTGGTAATCAAATATATTACAGCACCTAATATGTAGGGGTACCGGAAAGGGACCCTGATTTTGGGGACTACCCATTTTTACACAAAACACGAATGTTCCCTCTGTAACCGATCTTACCTTGTTGCGACTGAGGCTTTCCCCTTCATAGGTCTCCCTAAACCCTAAAATAAAGCTAAACTCAAACTCCAAAACCCAAACCCCTAAACCCTAACTCCCAAACCCTATAACCCCTAACCCCTAAACCCTATAACCCCTAACCCTATAACCCCTATAACCCCTAACCCCTAAACCCTATAACCCCTAACCCCTAAACCCTAAAGTCTGGCCATGGTTGGTTGGTTCCTGTCAGCCATTTAGAGGGCCTTTAGAAGCTAGAGGAGCTTTCTGCAAGGATTTGGAGGGGCTCCAACCTCAAGGATGATAGTCACAATAATAATAATATCATTGGGAATAACAGTACTAGTACTACTATAAACAATAAGGGTAATAATCATATTAATGTAGTACCAATAGTAGTAATTGGCATACTTATGAATGGTACTAATGTACTACTGTTGATACTACAAATCTTGCATGACCCTTGTACACTATAGCAACATAATTCTTAAGGTATAAGGTACCTAGGGTCATGCAGGATTTTTAGTATCCACCGTGTGAATAGTAATGGTAAGGAGTAAGAGTAATAGTAGGAGTAAAACTAGGAGTAAGAGTAAAGGTAATGGTATTAGGATTTTGCAAGGAAAGGGATGCAGTATGACTCTCACTTGCCTACAGCAGAATGAGCAAAGCAGTATCTTGACTCCCCCCGGAAGTCCTCTTGCTATAAGAACCTTACCTAGCTTAGCCTTAGACCCCTACAAATTGGGGTGTTTCCCCAAATTAGGGGTACCTTTTCGGGGGTTCCCCATCATAAGGACTATAATGTTTTGGTGTCTACACTGAGGTCCCAATATTTTGGAAATTACCTTATCAAGTTGCAAGACATTAGGTACAACTTTTGTTTAAGGCATGTTGCAATCTCTGCCCCGCGATGTCAAGGTCCTCCTCCAAGCAACATGACTTGCTGGTGCTTAGTAGGGAATAACGAGTAGATTATAAGAGACATTATATTGGGATAATATTCTATTCTTCCCTACTAAGCACTGAGATGATAGATGATATTTCTATAGGATTTCTGTGTCCTTAGGGGCCGTTATCAAGTATCACTACAACAAGTAGATTTGCCATAAAGGGGACTGGAATGCCACGAATTGGGAGAGTTGCGGTAACGAGGGCGCCACCAAGAACAATCCTGATGTACTATGGGGATGACTGACAAACCATTTTCCTGACGCTCTAAGTCTCTAAGGTAACATACATTGGGACCAAAAGTCTATAACTACTACCTACATTGAGCTAGGTGGAGCCACAGGGATCATAAGGCCACAGCAAGGGCAAGAGCTCTTCGCTCAAACCATGATTGTCGGCTTTGCTGCAATAATTGCAGGAAAGATATGTGGTACTTGTTATAAATACCTGTCCCTAAAATCGCCACGAGATTGGTTCTCTTTCTGGTTAGATCTCCTTTCAAGGAATTGTATTCCCAATGGTCCCTCCCTTACAGAGACCTTCAGGAAATTTTAAAACAACCCCCATATATTGAATGCAAAGGGCCAGGAACATACCATGACACATGAGAGCTTTCAAGTTGCAGAGCCCTGGAAGCACTTCAACCAAAGGACAGTTCCCAGTGAATAGATACCGGGTAGGCGTAGGGTGCAGGGTTCCCCAAGACCCTGAACCTTAAACTTAAACCTCACACCTTAACATGCGTTCCACTCCTGAAACTGTCTTTGTTTGGACAGAAAGTTCTGGGTTCCGGACCTCATCACGCCTTTGTACGGGCTGATTAAGGCAGGACACAGCTACCAGCAATTTTCTTTAAAAAAAAGCGCTCCAAATCAAAATGCATGAACTCCTTAATGGATATTCAAGAAGGCATCACGGGTGCAGGAAGAGTGCAAGGCTTTCCCTATGACTGGACATCATCAAGAAGGACCTACCCAAACCTTGGAAACTCTCAGGCGTAGCCGCGAGATACCAATATGGTAAGACTCTGGACCTTTGCTACCACCAAAGGGACACATTTCCAAGCAAACCAAATTGCACAAGCGAACACTGCGCCAATAGTCGACATGAGCTTTCAATTCAGACCTGCTGTAGCTGCACGCCTAGCCTTCCCCAAACGGACATGACACAAAACCAACCCCATAAACCTAGACCATCCAACTACCCTCTGTGTAGGCATGAGTTTGGAACGCTTTAACTCCAATTGAGGGTACTATGAGGGCTAGGGCCCCTGGGGAATGGAACACAATCACTCTAGAATGTCCTTTTGCCCTCTGTCCACGCTTGAAAGGGTTTATAATTGGATATAAGGATTATGTAACAGGTTTTTTGGGCTTAGCTACCTAGGGTTCTGTGGGGGTGAGGGACTCTAAGTGCATGTGAGAGGCCCAGCTGTCGAAGCAGACGTTGGCCGACAGGGCAGAGAGCACCATGTACTGCAGGCGATAAGACGCGCAGGGCGCCTGCGGCCTGACTTTTGGGCCCTTTAAGGGCTTATTCCAAACCCCAAGCCCAAAATCCCAAACCCTAAACCCTAAAGTTCTTAGGTTTATGTTTCTAAAAACCTTGAGATGTGTCTGATAACATTGCGGGCACTTTGAAACCCCCATGCGCTCAAGATCTGCGAATGTTATGCTCACGCACTTCCCTGCAGCAACCAAAACGAGCGTAGGTAATCTTATTCCTCAGAAACCCTATAGTCCTAACTAGTGTATCCTATAATAACACTATACGTGCTCCCTTAATCTATCTTGATGGGCTGTGCTTCATCACTAACCCTACTCTCTGAGTCCTTGCATGTGTCAGCACGAGCATCAGCAACCAAGACAAGCAGAGCCATACTAGTGAAAGCTCATGATGGAAGCCACATGAATATCAACTGCTGAGTTCATAAAACAACTAGATACAACACGGGTGAGGCAAATCCGTTTCCAAAATACAAGTATAAGTGCCAATCCGCCCTCCCCAAGAACATAAGCCCCACTCTTAATAACAAGTCTTCCCCATATACAAATAGCCTAGAAGCCCACTTACCTGCATAGTAGGTTCCTGAGTTAGATAGATACACACAGGTTACTCGGCTTCCAGGGGTACATATACACAAAAGGGAGATTCCCAACAGTAAGAGTAGCTTTTTGGGGTCCCTGTGATTTGCGGCCTATATTGGGGTCCCACTATTTAGGGAAGCTGCCAAAATGAGTGTTTCTAGAGTCTTTTAGAGGTCCTAAAGCCTAAAAGCTGAAACCTAAACCCCAAAGCCTTGGAGGAGATGCTTCGGCGCACTGATCCCGCCTCCAGTGCCTTCTGCCACTCTAAAGGGACGTCGCCCGCGTGATTGGACAGGATCGGCCTTACAGCTTAATTTGGCCTTGAGTTGTTGGATTTGAAGGTTTGTTAAGACGTGATTGTTAGGGATGAAAGACCAGGATGGCTCTAGAAGGCTTAGAGTCAAGGTGTGCAGTCCAGGGTTCATGGCTTGGTGTTCAGGGTTCTGTGCTTCATGCAACTTAGGGTTTAAGCAGGGTCACGGGCTTGGGGGCAATGCGGAAAGGCCAGGACCATAGAGGCTCACAAGTTACCCTGCCCACACTAGCATGAAGGCCCAGAAAGCCCCTTTTTAAAAGTACGGTTCAGGACCCATGTGACGGCGGTAGGGATTCCAATTTAGTTTGGGGGAGACTAGTAGCAGTCCCGCGAGTCCTAATTACTCCGAACCCTGATCATCATCATGATACGAGTAGAAGCGAAGCACAAAACAGCAGAACAACAATAATACCAGCAAGCATACAAAAAGCAATCACTATGTCAACAAGCACAATATCAGCAGAGAATCGAGAGGGCTCGAATAAGGATGAGTCGCAGCTTCAGGTTTTAGGCTTATTGTTCAGGGTCACCTGTGGGTGTAGGGGTGGGGAGCTCAGGGTACGTACAACCCCTTGGACGCACGCACGGGGCGCGAAAGATATCCATTTCAACAAGCTCTCAGTGTTTGCGGCGCGTTTTTAGGGGCCCATGTCGGCTTAGAGAACTTCGGCCAGTGCTCCTTGTTGCATTACTGGGCCGTGCTATGCACCCTGCACCCTAGTATGTCTTTTGCGGGCATGTTGTTCTGGTAATCCCAACAAGGCTTTGTGGCATCAAAAGTTGTTCTGTTAAAGAACCCTCAATCGTGGGCGGGCAAAATATTGCTCTAAATTCTCTGTTACCCTGCGGTTCCAAATAGCCCACTGTAGGTAATCTCACTGGACTTTAGGGCCCAATTTAGGCATTGTTTGTATACTTCGGTCCCTAGGGTTACATGTAAGCAACACTTTACAGTTGGATTACAACCGACAGCTTCCAAGGCGAATTGTAGAATCAACACCTTCAGATTTTTGTGTCGGTGTCTACCCCTCGTGTCGGCAAGATGTAGTATAAGTCTGAGAAGCAAAATGGAATTATAGCATATCTGGGACCAAGGGGAAGAACCCCCTGAACCCTGAAGCCCTAAACCCGAAAGCCTAAAACCTTAAACCCCTTAAACCCTATAGACCTTAAAACCTGCATTAAACCCTTTAAGCCCTGAACCCTAAAAAATCGAACCCCTTAAACCCTGAATCAGATGTTCAGCTCCGCATTGTGGGCCCCACCCAGCTGCAATGCGGAGGGCATGGCCTGCACGTCAACGCATCAGGCGGAGCTAAGCTCAATGATCATTCGTACATTATTTACAGGTTTAGGGTTTTGGGTTTAGGGATTGAGGGTTGTATACAAAACAGCTTATCAGGAAGTTACAGCATCTAATAATGTATTATCTGCAGATTCTAATGAATAATTCTGTATTGTATGCATGCTATAATCTGTTATAATGTTAAGGCTCACAAGCATTCTTTCAAAACAGTTTCAGAAAGATCTGTCCTGTGCGTATACCTTGGTAGAAAGGTTGTACGGCCTTTCCGGTAGCTGGGCTACTTGGAGGGTCATGGGGACTTAGAAAGTAGGTGAATAATTAGGATAGCTAGGGCTACTGTATGGGATAGAGGGATTATTAACCTACTTCAAAAGTCCCCCTGACCCTCCAAGTAGTGCTTCCTTGCCAGTGTACGGCCATGACATAGCGAGAAAACTTCCCTCTTGTGTCGGAGTTAACATCCATAGGCTTTGGTTATCTTTCTGCTCCTGATTTCCAAGCTTATTCTTGGAGCTCCAGGAAGTACACGCAAAACCGCGGAACTAGGCGAAATCAATGTTTACTTTACGTGGTGCTTCTCCGAAACCCTTGAATGCATAGTTCGATGTAGCGTCGAGCCTGCTGCATCAGGCACCAGTGGTACTTGCTTCAGCTGATCGAGAACCTGCACGCAAACCGATTAACTCACCGTATTGGAACAAATCTTGAACACAACCTGTACCTGGACCCTAAAAGTATGTAAAATAATTGCCTTTATGGCTGTTATTATGGGTTTAGGGCTATCATTTTATATACTTTTGGGGCTTAGGTATACATCAACTAGCCAAAGGAGGCCTATCTGCGAATTCTTTGTAGACTACAGGAACTGTTACATACTGACAGCCATTGCTCAACAAGCTTGGGGCCTTCATGATCATGATGGGAAATTGAGGTAGGCTCCATGAAGCCGTGTAAGATAGGATGCATGTTTTAATGGCATAGCGCTATTGATTTTCGGAAAGCTGTAGCCATGAAGGGGTACCAGTAGTTGCATATGCTTTTCTTGCGTAGGTCCAAGTCTACGATTTCTCGGAGAAGCTCACAGAAATCATCGATGCCGCGTTTGCAATCAGCAGGAACTTTGAGAAGAAGTGCTGTCTGGGATCATCTTGTAGTGGCTGATCATCTACTGCGTGAAGCATAATTCCAGGCCATGTGAATGGCAATAAGACCAGAAAACCGAGAGACGATCTGCAAGGGAACAAGCCTTTGCAGCATGGAGCTGGGCCGAATGTGCTTGAGGCCCAGGGCGTACCAAGACCGAGCGGCTCGAGTCACGTTTCAGTGAGCCACCTCACGTGTAGCATGCAAGACCAGAGCTGCGGAGAAGTCGAAAACTTAACGTGCTTTCCGCGCAGCATCCTGTGGTATGCCGGAGAATATCCATGGGCTCCTCGGTTACTCGAAAGCAACCTGGAAGGTGCGACGGAGCTGGTCGTTGGGAATGGCGAAAACCACGCGGTCAAAGGCACCTTCAAACGCCGCTGAGCGGAGTACTGAGGCAAAAGCCCCTGAGACCACCTCTGGGGGGTTGCCGAAGGCTCCGCAACCCCAAGCGCCCAGCACAAGATTGCGGTGTCCAAAGGCCACAGCGGTCCCAAGCACGCTGGCCACTTTAGCCTCCAAGAACTCAGTCTCCTTGGCAGTGGGGCTTTCAGAAGCCAAGCACTGACGCAAAGCCGCACAAATTCCCCCAAAAACTACAATGCCCGAGGGCAGCAGCCCTTGAACTTGAGGTACATATGCCACACCAAGAGTTGGAATGGGATAGGTCAGTTGCTCCTGTCCAAGCCTTAAGGTGGATTGCCTGCACAGGGCTTCTTCTTGCGTGCCAACGTTGGCGGCCTTTCGGCTTCCACCCGGGTTTGTGTCACTGGCAAACACCAAGACAGCGGGATTGACGAGTCCCTCCGTGGCCAAGTGCTGGACAGCTTCCTGGGATGGTTTTCAGGCACTGTTGAAGTTACCTTATAAGGGTCCAAGTACCCAATAATTATATACTTACCCAAAATCCGTACTATAATTACTATTACCAATATCCCAAGTACCGAATTATTGGATACATGGACCTTAGGGTTAGCCGCTTTAGTTTCGTACATTGGGTTCAAGTATACAGACAGTTGCTCAACATGCTATTCAACAACAACCCAGCTTCCAGGGTGTCCTCGGCTACCACCTCCAGACTAAGTCCCTCGGTCTTCCTGGGCGCATATGAACCGCTTGGAGCTGGCACTGTTAGTAGCATCACTGCGCCTTTCAGGGAGGCACTGAGCATCTTCCGGTTCAGCGAAAAAGCTTGGCCATCTGCACCCTGATACTTCCCAGTGCGAACAGCCTTCTGCACAAACTCCATGGTATCCCCCAGACCTGTGGGTGCCAGAAGCTCCTGTGTGTTTGATGGATCGCTTGGCTGAAAGTGATATCTGGCTATCTTCGTCTTGAAACGAAGCAGACTCAGAGTTCTTAACCTAAACGCTTGGCTTACCAATGTTTGCTGCAATGGTAGGTGATCTCGAAATCCTGAACCACATGCCGTCAGGAAAGCTGAGACAGAAACTCGCAGAGCGGCCTGAACCCTCGGGGACCTTTCGCAGAGTTAATACCCTGGTTACATACACACACACACACATATATATATATATATGTATATATGGGTAATACTGGGCTAACGGAAGATAAAATGGAAACTGCTATAGTACATTGGGGGTAGGATATGATTACGGAGAAACAAGTGCAGAAGAGCATGACAACGTAAAAGGACGCGACTAAAATTGAAATTTATATAGGGTCTACTAAAATGATCCAGAGAGGAATTTACGCAACTAACAGAGAATCAAAGAGAACATGAAATAGAAGTTCAGCGGATTACGGGATTATAGGAAACTGTCGACAATCTTGATCCAGCAATTAATCGCCAAACCCTAAACTCCAAAGTGAGCCGATAGCCCCAATTACCTATAGTTGTATGGCTTGTCCTTGCTAATTGGGTGCTACTACCCTAAACCCTAAAAACCCTAAGCCCTAAAACCCTACATCCCTACATCCCTACAACCGTAAACCCTATGTCCCTAATCCCTAAACCATAAACCCTATATCCCTAAAACCCTAAATCTCTAAGTCCCTAAACCTTATTGTATTTGGGGTTAGAGGTTTAGTTCTTGCAGTGGTGGGCTCCAAGGCCTCGGGATTCTCGGAAATCGACGAACCCAGCCTGAAGTTTTGAGGATTTAGGATTTAGAGTTTAGGGTTTCGGGGGTTTAGGGTTTAGGGTTTACGGGTTTCAGGATTTGAGGGTTACGGGTTTCAGGGTTTAGGGTTTGGGGATTTAGGAGTTATAATATAGGGAATAATGGAAAAGAAAATGGAAACTACAGGGGTTGTAGGGATTACATAGGGATTATATTGGGGTTATATTGGGAGTTTCAGGATTTTAGGGTTAAGGGAGTTAGGGGTCTAGGGTTTGGGAGTTTTGGGGGTTTAGGGGATTTAGGGTTTAGGAGTTTTAGGGTGTAGGGGATTTAGGGTTTAGGAGTTTGAGGGTTTAGGGGATTAGGGGTTTAGGGCTCAGGGGAATAGATCTTTTGAGTCCTATTTGAGGCACCCGGTACACAAAATATACTGAGCATCTAGGACCCGAACGTATTTGTGAGCACTTAGGCCCCTCTAGATTGGGATGGCTCAGGGGTGCAGTGCAAGTTTGCTGATGTTGGCAGTGCGCCCGTACATGTGCAGAGACTTTTTTCTCTCTTGTGCCATCCTCTATTCCTCCTGTCCCCAAGGTGAGGGGATAGGTCCTGATTGATACAACCCTAAACCTTAAACCCCAAAACCTACACCCGAAATCCTAAATCCTAAACCTTAAACCCTAACCTCTAAGGTCACGGCTAAAGAGGCTAGAGTCATGTCAGTTAGGTGCCGTGCTGCCGGCTGCAAAAAATCCATGGTTCATCCTTCCTGGGTACACCAGGAAAAGCAAAGTAGAGATTGTCCAGATCTTATGCAGGGTTCTTACATTCCACAGGGTCCATGCAGCTAGATAGGGATCCCTTGGATACCAAATTTGAAGGTAACTATGTGCGAAGCTTTTTGGGTCCTAAGAATTTACTGAATATCCACGCGGACTTGTCAGGCAAACCTATATCACTAGGGCTCTAAATAGCTCAATGTAAGGAATATCTACAGACTTTACGGCTCGATGAATGTACTGTTCTGAGACTTCGGGCCTAAGCTCTACACCCTAAACCCAGACCCTCAACTCTAGACCCTCAACAAACTTCAACCCTAACCCCTAGGTATCCCAAAGCGCTCCTCTACCCCAATCGCTGCCTTAACCCCAACATTCTGAGCCGAATGCAGCGCAAAGACCCTCCGGAAGAAGTCGTGGTCCTTGCTGCAGATTGGGCTCTATACAGCTTATCAAGGGAGTATACAATGATTTTAAAGGGGGAGATGGGGATTATACAAGGACTGTACACAGGTTCTATATGGAGTATGTAGGTAGCCTTTAGGGCTCCCATAAGGGTTTATATAGGCAGCAGACTGGCCCAACAAAGGAGCTCCTGGGTGAACGGGAGCCAGTACACGAAACTTGCTGTCCGTGCGCGCTGATCAACATCGCTTGAAGGGTCAAGGGGACTTAGAAAGTAGGTAAAGAACACCTATAACCCATATGAACTATAATCTAAACTCCTTAATGGGGGTTATATGGGGGATTATATAGGGGACTACTTTAGGGTATATTAAGGGGGATACTAGGAGTGTAGACAGTAACCCATATAGTAACCCTTGTTATCCTATAACCCATACAGGAACCCTAGTTGTGCTAACCACTCACCTACTTACTAAGCCCGCATGACCCTCCAAGTGGAGGAAACCTGTCCTGCTTGCTGGAGGCCTCTTCCACAAGACTCCTGCCCAGGGGGGTTAACTGGGTTGCTGTTAAGGAACTAAATTTAAGTTCCCATAATGGGTATATGTATATATGTATTGTTAAAGATATATTGACTGGGTAATAGAGTTCCCCCGATATAGCAACTTAAATTAAGCTCATTAGCAGCAACCCAGTTTAGGGTTGAGTGCAGTCTGGGTGATCTCATGACACAACAACTATTTTGGTGTAGGGGTCGAGTGGTCCCAGGCCTTTAAAAGTCAGCGACAAATGGAGCCTGCTGGAACCACGATGCGAACAACACACACACACACACACACACGTCAAATCTACGAGCAAAGGCCGGATTTATAAACATGAGCGCGTAGCTGTGTTCGATGCCCGGATGATGATCAAAGTACTAGTGGCTCTCCAGGCTCGTTTCCGGAGTCATCTAAGGGCATGACGGTGAGGTTCCTTTAGCCGCTACGACAAAGCAGAGACAGAAATACGCCTGCCCCTCTTCCACACTCCCACGGGAAGTGGAGTATGGCAATCAACTGCCTGAAGCTCAGCCACAAACCCAGAGCCACAGGATGACAGTCCATGCAATAAGCACATAGCCTAGCCACTAGGTATCCAAGTATACAAGTCACACCTACATCGGGCCCTAAAGTCTTTGAATATTACCTACATTGGGCGATCTGGATCTTTAGGGTATAGTCCGATAATTGGACTGTTGTACAGTAGCTTGCGTTGCTACCCTATACGCCAACACATGGAGCTAGAGCTCACCACCCTGGGGTCCTTTCTGTTTCTCGCATGGCCGAATCCTCTCCGGTAGCTGCCTGTAATATGGGATGATCAGCTTGTCCAAAGGTTCAAAGACGATACAGCTTGCAACTTGTAAGCTGATCAGAGGGATTTTGGGCCTGCAGTGGAACGTAAAATGGCAGCTTTGGTGTTGTTATGGGATTTGTTCACCCAAGCCACAATCTGCAAACCTGTCCCCTCCTTTACGCCTGTAAAGCTTGGAACATACTACCAGCCGTACCGCAATTCACCTGTTGAGCGGGCCCGGATGATTTCGAAAGGAGAGCAAGCTAGGAAGTGATCGAGGTACAGCTTTTTCTGGAGAAAATCTAGTTATTGAAGTGACAACGAGGATCCGCGATGGGTCCTTATACTTGCTGTTTTTACTTTTGCTCAAATACGTCCCGCATGGGAGCTTTACTTGTGCAACAGCAGTTTTGTCTGCGGGTACTTAGCAGGTGGGTCTACCTTGTTAGTAGGTCACTATCCAGGAAAATCATTGGACGTCGTGTCGGAACTATCGCCCGTGGTTATCCCCATCCATCCCCGGGCCCCAAAAGCCTGAAACTTTTTTCTCTCCAAATACCCAAACCCAAACCCCTCAAACCCAACAACCAAACACAACCCCGAAGCCCAAGACACCACCCAAGAACCCCGCAGTCCCGAGACCCTACATGAGGGGTTTAGGGGATGTAGAGAAAGGCATTTGAACTCAGAAGCACTAGAGTAGCAACGGTCATTCCGATTATTAACCTATGAACTCCGAGTAGACCCTACAAAGTCCTAAAAGGAGCCTCTTGTGCTCGCAAGCCGAGAACTTGCAGCCAGTGGTCGATATTAATCTCCTGCAAATCGAGGCTGCAGGCTGCAGGTTGGGGAAGATTCTTGTTAAAGTGCACGTGTACACACACACATATATATCTATATCTATATATATATATATTATACACGTGTACGCATTCTGTACATAATTCTATCATGTACTGGGGTGAAAACTGATCACGAATGAGGGGTATAAGGGTTTGGAGTTTGCGTGCTTTGCTTAGACTTCCTTTTTCCCAAAACGGAAATGCCGTTTGGCCAGGCAGGTTAAAAGCATCATCGAAACAGTCCCCTTCTGGTGTCCTGGTAGTGCTACCTAAACCCTAAACCCAAAACTAAACCCTACCTTCTTCTTTTTTTTGTGGGAGTCGGCATGAATGGGACCAAAGTCTTTGGCTACTCACCCTGGCATGGGATCAGAGATTGAACTGCCCCTGATGCCCTAAGACATGTGTAGGACGGATTAGGCTTTAAGGTGGAAGCTTGTAGAGTTCTCATTAGTGTGTTCTTATAATCCGTCCGAAGCTATAGAAATACATGGTGGCTTCTCAAACTTGGAGTACCCAGGGATATATGAGGACCATAAAGGGACTGCTTGGAATAACTGAGAAGACAAACTACTTCCGCAGGAACAAGGCCTTCCCCTTTCTTTGTGGATTTTTCTATTAGGGACGATTTGGCCTTTCCCGACTCCCCAAAATCAGGACCCCAGAATTGTCGCGTGACAGCTACCAGGTCTTGATTATGGGTGTTGGGATTGGCAGAACCCTGTTGTCGTCCTGTCATACTTTTGAAGCAGTTGCTTTTTCCTACACTCCACAACGTGAACCCTAAAACGAGGAAGATGTTGGAAAGTCGACCTTGAGAGGGGAAGACCGAAGGACTCCATCATCTCTGCTGCATACGGCTATAAGTATTGAGACCCTTTGAGTTTATCTAGTTTGGTGCCTCAAGTTTGTACCGATACATTGAAAACCTGGTAGTCGTGAACTTCCTGGCTCAAACGCATCTGCCAAGACCCTCCCAGTACCCTTTACATGGGTGTATAGGGTCCCTATGAGTTGGTACTTAGGTCTGAACAGAGGGTAGTTGACGCCTTGGCTGAATGTCTGAAGCTGACATGTAGCGCCAGCATATGTAGGACATTTAGCGGCAAGCTTGAACAAGCAAAGCTTCAATACAATGTAACTATGTAGGATTCAGAAACTGTGGGTTTCAATATGTAACCGTATGTCTCATACTGAATCTCTATATGTATATATGTATATGTATATATATATATACCATGAACATATACACATCATGCGCAGCAAAGAGCTATAAAGCGCTACATTAGCCCAGTTGTCACTGGTTTTTGCTCTTTCCAAGCTGATTCTCTGCTATCGGGCAGCATATCCCTAATTCCTAGATGACCACATATAATCCCTACACATCCCTAAACCCCCGACCCTAAACCCTAAACCCTAAACCCCTTATAAATGATGGTTCAACCCCTTGGCCGTCCTTCAGCCCTAAGCCACGACACTGCGCCCTGTGGCCGGCAGCCTCGGCTTAAGTCTCGATCAAGGCTTACACCATCAGGGAATATTCCCAAAGGGTCCATGTAGCTCTTCAGTATATACTTGGGCTCTAAAGTAGCTATATGGGAATATATATATATATATACAATATAGTGTATACTTAGGGCTTAAAGGGGTTCCCATATAGCTACTTTAGAGTCCAAGTAGATACTACATAGCTACATGGACCCTTTGGGGTGTTAGGGTTGGGTTTGGGGTTTAGGGCTTAGGGGTTGAAGGTTTAGGGTTTAAGGTTTCAGCTTTACCGCTCAGGATTTACTGCTGAGAGTTGGAGAGTTGAGGCTTGAGACTAGGGGCTTTGAGCCTGGGATTTATGGCTCAGGATGCATTGGGTTTAGGCCCCCAGAAATCACTCAGGCCCCTCGTGATGGAAAAACTTGAAGGAAGTGAGGTCAACGGCATGAGGGTGCTGGGATTCGCTGCGCGCTGCTCGGGAAGGAGGAGCCTAATGCTGTTGAAAAGCATTTCATGCCGGGATTCATGTTTTTGGGGTCGAGCTCCAAGGAAGTAGAAGTCTGGATTGCGGCAACAGCAACGCCAGTCTTAGACGACTCATGTGGATTCCATCTATAGGATGCGCTTCCAAGAAGGAAAACCTTGCGCTATGCAGTATACCATCATTGCTGTGTGACCTCTACATGCAACAACCTTGAACCCTAAACCCTAAGCCGCTAATCCGTGAACCCAGGACCAGCTCGAGAGTGGCGCCCATTTCTTTCGCACCAGCCGTCGCCCACAGCGGCCCTCAGACAAGCAAACGGTGCGAATACTTTCTGCTGCTAGATCTCGGGGTTAGGGCTGCTCTTTATTACATCGCTCACATTTGCTGTATTTGTAATCTTCATAGGTCGTGGGCACTCAGGTCTCAGAATACAAGGCCCATAAAAGTCCAGGTGGAAGTTCCTGAAATCCTTGCCCTGCATCTGGAGCCTACCCTGCTCCACCTAAAGCCCCGAAGCAGCAAAGTCCCAGATCCCACAATTCTCGAGGAGGCTTGCAGGAGCAGTGGGAATCCAGTAGCTTGCGTAAGACGGAAACAATAACACTGCCTGTATCATGGTAGATATCGCTCTGACTGCAACCTTTCTTACCTGAACCCTAAAAGTAGGGACCACAATAGCCCCAAACACCTAAAGTTGCCCAAAAAGCCATTATTCTACATGCTTGTGGGGTTCAGGTACAAACAAGATATTACTTGTTTGCAGACTTTGGAATATGGACCCTTCACTTCAGCAGAACCCTACAATACGGGGGCTAAACAGACACAAGTGGCAGAAACAGTTTGAGGTCTTTCCAATACCTTATACAATGATTATGCAAGGAATCCAGACTAATAATATGGGCACTCATGTAGGTCCCTGTACTATCTGAGAGTCTGGCCCAAAGAACTTCTGGAGGCAAATGCTGCATGGCTTCCCCCAGCTTCTGCTCCTCTTCAGGGGAAGCTTCGATGCTGTAGTGAAGATCAGGGCCCCTAAACCCTAAACCCTGAATCCTAAATCCTAAACTCTATATCCAGAACTCGGGGCTAGCCTATGAGATGAAACAGCGTGCGAATATACGAGCACAGCGCCTTCATGCTTCGATCATTCCTTGCATGTTCCTGTCACTAACAACGGTGCGGACGTATAACCGCTTCACACATGGAGGTCTCCTTTTAGAGGGCCCAATATAGACCCCATTATACGACCATCCTTATTGAAGAGACTTTCAGAAGAGGGCCCTCAATTTCTGCAAAAGACGGTGCACCAGGCGTGGGTCAACTACTTTGGCTTGAACTTCTCCACATCACCGAGCAGAGTGGCTTATGTCGCTTCTTGTTAATTGTTCTGGGATGAAAAAATGATTCCATGTGCGAATCCCAATATGACACGAAATCTATTCCCAAAGCAACCCAAGCAGCCCATTCATTCTTTCCCCCACCAAACAAAAGGCAAGAAGTATGGAACGAGGTCGAGGACCCTCGGAGAGTCCTCTGGAGGCAGCAAGCATTCACCTGGCGAAGCTCTCTGCTTCCAGCATTTCCACCAGTTCATAGGTTCCCAGTACACATCCTCAATGAGAAGGGTACCCTTTTTCCTAATGTTCAGCTTGAACAAGTAGACCCAAAAAAAAACGAGGAAAAAGGACACGACTGAGCCCTCTGGGATACCTAGTTTTCATAGACAGGCTATAATTACTCCACACGTCTCAAGATGTTACTCCCCATCATGCATCTCACTTTAAACTCGAGTCTTGTCAGCTCCCAGACACTCCTGGGTCGAAATGGGCTATAATCTAAACTCCCGGTATCCCACCCTAAACCCTAAACCCTAAACCCTAATATCCCCTATATAACCGCCTTTAAGGAGCTTAGTCTATAACTCAAATGTCTAGAACCTGTCGTCCCTGTTCAGTCCCCCTGGCTTCGAAATCTCCTGGGTTTAGGGTTTAGGGCTGAACCTCCCTTCCATCTGACCATGTCCTGTCTTCAGTTAGGTATGCACATGCAAGTAGCCTATGCCCCGGAGCATATCAAACCGTCAAGCCCCAAGTCTAGTGGCAAATACATCCCAACCTATCCGCCCCACCACACTCAACTAACTCAAACACCCTAAAACCTAAAGCCTTAACCCTCAACCCCTTTTTGAGTCCTGCTTGAATCCTAAGGTCCGAGCCTCAGGAACCCCAAGCTTCAATGTTGAAGGCCTAGTGACCTATATTATAGAGGCAACAAGAATATCAAGTACGAAGCCTGGAATGATACTTAAATCTCGTGGTAGACGTTCTGGTACTTAAGAAGACAAAGAAGAGAGAGCTACCTCAGCTCAGCTAGTTTAGCCAAAAGCAGTGGGATATTGTGGCCAGCAATGCTGCGGGCAAATATAGACAGAGAGAGAGCGAGAGAGAGCAAGAGAGAGATATGGCTGGTTGTCAAAAATATGGTCCCTTTTTGGGTCCCTATTATAATACGGCCCCTAATATTTGGGGTACCCGAAAAGGGGCCATAATTTTGACAACCACCCATATATGTATATACATAGGAACGGAACGTTGGCCATTCACTAAACCCTAAACCCTTAACATAAGAGTGTCCAGATATGCCTGGCCGAGCAAGAGCACCGTCAGGCTCTGTCGGGATACAGGCGACCTGCGGTCGAAGACTGGATCATTATGTGGTTCCCGGAGTTCCATAGGTGACCATGGCTTTCAAACGGACGGTATTCTTCATAGCCCTTTTTCAGGCTTCCAGTTAGTGTGGGGGAGTCTGGGCATTTTGGGGACGACTCCACAGGGATGAAGCAAAGGCGTTTCGGGCGCGGGTACCTTGCATTCTTGCAAGCCTCTCTCGGACCAGTGCTGTTGGAAGATGTCTTCAAAAACCCAAACAGATCCTCCGCAAGTAATTGAAGGCGGAACTCATGCACCACCGAGGACGGGTAAGCTTGGGCAAGCAAGCTTTGCGTCAGCAGTCACGCTCCTCGAAATTTTGCCCATGAGCCCAGCCCTGTCAACGTCACCCCCTGAACAAAAATGACGGCATACCGCGCCTCGCGGAGCACCTGCAAACAACTGCCACATTCCAGGTGCATGCAGGGTGTGGGTCTAAGCGTCTGCATGTATGTAGGCCTCTGTTGATGGAGAATTCCTTGCACCGTATGGAGCCCTTGGGCTTGGGGCCTGGTGCATACGGATTCGCATACCTCAATAGCCAATAAGATCGAGGACCGTACACATGCGATACTTGGGGCATCATGGTATACTTCTGCTGCAATGTGCGTCCTGAAGCACACAGAGTTCTCTGCTCAAAAACTCGAAGGAAAGGGCCCATCTGTTTTTTGGAACGTTGCGGGCTTGGCTTTTTGCAGTTGAAAGCTTTAGCTTCAGGGCATAAATCAGCTGGCCGCTGGAAAAGACAACGGTGCTACCGGCATCAATGCCGAGAGTCTTTTTCTGCCTTTTGATGATCTAAAGAAGGGCCCGTCATGGTCCTCCATTAGACTCTTAGAGTCTTAGAGGCAGACGCTGAATCCTCACACCTGCACTCTGAAACTCTCAAACTAGGAACTCCAGTACTAAACAAAACCTTAACCACTCAGCTGGAAACCACCCAAAATTACATTCGATGCTGCATGAACCCTTGACTCCAGACCTTATTGCCTGAAAGGCCCAAACTTGAAACCCCTACCTGAACCCCAAAAGTATGTAGAATAATGGCCTTTTGGATATCTTTAGGTGTTTTGGGCCATTGGTTTACCTACCTTTGGGGTTCATGTAACTGTAACCCAGGCCCATGATCAATAAACCCCCTCCCCTTAATAAGGATTGCAACAAGGATCCTAATGTTGAGGCCCTTAAAAGCAAGGGGTTGGAACATCCCTTAAAAGTTGTTTCGATTTTACTTTCTATGGCCCCTACATAATTCTTATATCCCCCCGGTTGTGATCTATTACCCTATATCATTTTAATAAATAGCCCTAAATTCTAAACCCTTAGAGACACCATAAGCCTAAACCCTGTTGGTCTCAAGGGAAGCAGGCCTCCAAGAGCTCCCCCCGAACCTATCCAGAAGGTTGCTAAGAAGTGTGTAAGTTTAGGGTTTAAGGCTTAGGTTTTAGGTCTGGTAAAAACGAGACCCCTTAGAGGATTAGGGGTGTAGGGGTATAATGGAGAAGAAAAGGAAGAAAGAAACCGAAAGTAGAATGGTAACGACTATTGTTTTGTCCAGGGTGTCCGGGGTTTTGGGCTCTGATTACATACTGGATTCTAGGGCCATGGCAGCTGGTGATTGGGTCCTAGCAAGGTACATAATCCTGATACAATATGCTTCTTGGGGAGGGATTCTCTTGATACAATATGATTCCATAATAGGGGATTTTTGGGGGGAGGGGATGACATGCCGCCACTGAAACCCTCTGGTAGCCCAGCGCATAGCCGTAGATACCTGGCAACTATTACATGTTGGATCCTGGCCCCAACCATTATCAGCTTTTCATTGGAGCTATATTGCGGGCTCTATATAAATAGATTTCGAATATCATCCAGGTGCTAATGAGTGGGGTCAACATCCAAGTTACATGTTGAAACTGTGGTATCATCTAGAATAGTATTTTGTAGGACCACAGGATGTTACTCGAATGTGATAACAATTTGGGTATTTCCCTACCTAGGCCGGCAGCAGCAGGGCTAGAACCCCCACAGTGGAGAAACCCTGACTGTCCATGAATCAGATTATTCGAAGTTCCAGGATAAGCGCACCAAACTGGGTAATCTTTTGATATCTGCAGGACCCCTGCATACAGTGCACAGAAAATCAATGCACCTGTCATCATCCCCTCTAGTACAACACTTCCTCGAGGAATGCTGAAGTTCTGGCGCTGGCTTTTGTGAAAATTCTGGGTCCCCGTATGTCTTTACAATAAGCTCCCAAATAATCTCAAGATAATCCTGAACAGGAACCTCAACAATTCCACTGCTTAGGCTCCCCAACCGAAGGGTTCGAGAAACCCCTTACACAAAACAAAGCCCTAGTCCTTACACCGTATTACACACATATGCACCCCTTTTACACTTGCAAAGGGACCTGAGACCCCACTGTTGTGAGAAATTCCCTTAGACTTACTGGTGGTTACTAGGGAATAAGGAAATCAAATATGTAATCCGTCGACATTCCCTTTTTCCCTACTAGCCACTAGTGAATTGATGGTGATTATATACCCGATCAGGACGAGCCACCAGAAGCCAGGCTGCTTCTGGCGTTTCTTGACCCAGCAAGTCCTCTGCAAGCTTGCATTTTTTGGCTGAGGTCTGAGGGCTTAGGGAAGTTTAGGGTATAGGTTTCAGGGTTTCAGGTTTAGGTTCCAGAGCTATTGGCCTTGGAGGTTTAGATTACATTGCTTTGGGCTTGGGTTTCGGGCTTAGGTGTCGGGCTAGGGTTTAGGTTAAGGGCCTACGGGAATAAGCACAGGAATAAACTTAGGACTGCAAAACAGGTCGTTAAATTGTCTGCTCATGTAGCCCTAGAAAAGAGACGACTTTGGCATCTATGTGTTGATTGTGAAATGAAAACTTGTGCGTGTATGGTTTTGGAATATGTGACCTATGCAGGAATGTAGAAGTCATACAGGTCAGCATTCTGTTGCTCTTCAGGCTAAAGGGATGTAGAATCACCCTAGACCCTAAACCTTACCTCTATTTGGGCATTAGTTTGTATTACTTTGCCTACTTTGGGTGTCCAAGCAATCTGTTCGAAAATCTCCACTCAGACAAGTGTTGAGATTCGGAAAAACAAGCAAGCCTCTTCCAGAATAGACATCAGCCTCTATGTATACGCAAAAAGACGAGTACACAGACAAACCAGTGGAGAGAAGAAGAAATGAAACCCAACCTTGGCATAATCTATGCCTGCTGTATGCTGTCGATGAAAGAAATGTTGCCCCACCCGAGGCACCCACACCTCCGGAATTCCAACACGGCTTAGAGTTTGGGGCTTAGGGTGCAAGACGTCCTCCATCAACCATAACTTGTTCAAGAGCAAGCACTAAAACCCCTAAATCGCAAACAGCAATATTGCCAACATAGTCCCCACGTTCAGTGCCGGTCCCTGCATAAACCGACCCAGCAAGCTTATGTAAAGCAAAAGCGGCAGCCCCGCATCCTAGATCCTAAGCCCCCAGTAGTGCATGTTAACCCCTGAACACCGAACCCTAATATCCCAGAACCCTAATCACCATGTCCACCAACCCTATACCACCAAACCGCTAAAACCCAGACCCTAAACCCTAAAGCCTGCATCAACTTGCACGTAGATCCATCTTAAGTCGAAAGCCCTATACATCCCTATATCTCCCTGGTAGCCCGTGTATATCTCAATATATCCCTACGTATCCCCATATACCCCTTTCTATCCCTAGATATGCTCCAAAGCTTGCAATCTAAACCCTAAACCCTCATCATTAGCACTCCTTTCCCTAAGGGACCAAGTACCTAATACTCATGTACCTACTCCAAACCTGTACTATAATTACTAGTACCCTAGACCCAGGTACCTAATTGTTGGGTACTTGGACCCTCTGGGTTTATGTCCCTTCAAACCCTCACAACCTACCATCTTCCGACCTCTTCGAGCAAAACACTAAACCCTAAAACCCTAAAACTCTCAACCCTAAACCCAAAACACTAAACCCTGGAACTAACCCTAAACCCTAAAACCCTAAAACCCTAGAGCCCTAAACCCTAAAACCTTAAACCCCCAAAAACAAAAGAGCTGGGGGCTGGTCCAAGGCCCGCTTTCGGAGGCCGGGTCTGGGCTTTGATTCCGTGGATTTGTGTGGGTTTGTAGAAGGTTTAGGGTTAAGGGTT
>CAJNIZ010038003.1:24929-48172 GCA_905231905.1 Symbiodinium pilosum
GGGTTTAGGGTGTAGGGTAGGGTTCTGGGATCAAGTATAGGTGGTTATGTGGGGCTTGGGGCTATATGAGTTCACATTATATACTTGGGTTCAGTGGGTTTGGGGTTTAAGGCTGAGGGATTCATATGTGGTTTTAGGCTTGGGATTTTGGGGTTTAGAGTTTAGGCTGTGGGCTTCGGGTTCGGGGGTTGGAGGTTGAGGGTTGAGAGATTCAGATTTAGGGCTTGGGGCTTAGAGTCATGGAGTTAGGGATAAGAATTTAGGTTTAGCATGTGGGATTCAGGGCCTCAATTCCAAATTAGGGTTGCGTATGACGAGTTAGTTGGTTATCAAGCTTTGAGATCGATCAGATCTAGGGTCTCTATTTCTATTTAAGGCTCACGGATGTCGGGGCCAGCATTTCGCGATTAGAAGTTAGCGTCTAGGGTTTGGCTTGCATGGCTTAGGGATTAGGGAGAGCGGAGAGGTTGAGGACGTGGAGTTTGGGAGTTTTGGAATTCGTGTTCGGGGCCTTCCAACTCATTCCTTGCACAGTCTCCCAAGCCGTCAAGCCCTGCGTGCCCAGCATCCGTATTGAAGCAATCCTCTGCACCTGTTGTGAAAAAACAACACCCCCCTACCCCATGTTCGACACTCCCCATAGCTATATATGATACAACAATTGGGTAGTTACTCCAAAAAGAGGGCCGCGTCCCGCTCTGTGAGTTCATGTTTGGGCCGTTTTGGGATTGTGGGACGCACAGATAGGTGGATTCCGGGAAGAATGATCAGCCTGCATCATGCCAAGAACCATGGAAGGTTCAGCGATTCTAGCTGCTTGGCACCGGGCAGTTTGTCAAGGGCTGCGCGAAAGGCTACCGGAATCGCAGCACAGAGCGCGCGATTCCTCGCTGACCTGTCTCTCTTGCTCTCTCCAAGATTGGCTCTGGTTCTGGGCATATGAGTAGTGTTTTCTTTGGTCGCTGAACCTATTAAGATAATATTCCTCATATCAAATACTATACCCCAAAAGGAGGATATAATCTTACTCTATATGGGATAGCATAGTATCCCCAAATAAAATACTACTCATATGGGTAATGGTCGGAAAGCTGGGATCCTACAGGGCTTTGGCTGTGAATCCTGCTGTTGCCCCGGGCACACTACTGCAAGTAGTTCTGAGATGTAACATGCGCAAGGCCTTGCTACAAGAGCTGAGCCAAAAATAACATATACACATATATATATATATGCACATATATAGACGTATATGTAAATATCTCTCTATATGTATATGTATATATGTTTATACATACACATGAACTTGTTTATTTCCATCTACATACGTTATACTGGTGTGCTTGAGGGCAAGTGATATTGTGTTGGCCGGAATTTATGGAAGGTGCTCAAGGGCATTGGCTTGTTGCGCATTTGCATGGACCCTAAGCAGCAAAGAAGCCGACTGAAAGTTGTGCGAGGAATCTCAGACTTCAGAATGATGGCAGCTTCAATGCCTGTTCAACTCAATCTCCCTGACTGCAAGTCCGACCTCTTGCAGACACAATGCTTAAAGGACCGGCCCATCTTCACAAGATGTGTCTGCGCGTCAAATCTCACATGTACACGTAGGTAAAGTCTGAGCTCCAACAACGGACCGAGGTAGCCTGTCTTATTGCAGGTCCTCATGTTGTTTTCCTGTTCTTGGAACAGATGTGGCTGGTAATGTGTTGATTAAGCGTAAGTAGCCGAACAAGCAGCGCAGGTTCTGGGGTTCCATCTCATCCAGACTGTCCAGGCTGTCTGGGGCTATTGTCGTAGCTAGTACAACCAGCAGCCGGAAATGAACACTCACCCGCATGCACAGCAGGACAGTACTGGATTGCTCAACAAGCATCACCGCAGCAGAAGCAGTAGCCTGAACATACTGGGAACACCCATGGCGCCCACAACATACATGGCATCAGGATCTCGTCGCGACACAATGCACCCGACAAGGACGATGACAACAACCATGATGGACACGGCAGCAATGATGATGATGATGATGATGATGATGATGGTGATGGTGAGCAAGAACCACACCAGTTCGTGTCCTTCTAACTAGCATTGACGCCTTTCGTGCAACTTGTAGAATGTTGAGACCCGGTAAGTGAACCAACACCAACTAGACTCAGAACACACAATTCCAGGAAGACAACATCAACTGCGATTTGAAAATATGAACCTTCTGCACTCGTGACATGTGTTCCAAGAATAGTGCCCACCCTTCTCTGAATAACACTGTTACTGCGTTTGCAGGATAGGTCCCACCATGCTTAGGGTTTTAGTCTACCAAATGTCTTCTATCAACATTATTCATTCCTATACTCACGCTTGGTAAGATGGAGACGAATGGGTCAACGAGTCAAGCAGGCCTAAACCCCAAACCCTTGAACCCTCATCACAATTCCGAAGCAAGGACTTCCTGCGCGGGCTGAATGAAAGCACTTCCTAGGGCTGAGGCTATCTGGGCTTGGCCTGTAAGATATACATATACATATATATGGCCAACAGTAATTGAGGGCTTCTCAAAGCTGCCCCAGGGACAAAAATGAGGACTCGGAGGAGACTGTGCAGTATGGGGGGGGGCCGCCCCTTCAGGATACAGGGATGATTGAAACGCTGCATCATCTAAGCCCCTAGCTGTAGCTAGAATTTCAAGCCATGATTCTTGCTACATACCCTAATTCCTAAACCTCAAACTCTGCACCCCTGTGGAGAATTCACTCAACATGAGGCCGGGACTTGCCATGTAAGTTGGCACGATCTGCAGTGAGTTCAAACGGGCCTGATGAGCAACCCAGCATTGCTTGGGCATTGGGTGCAGGGTTTACTAGGTTACTCTTAATCAACTAATTTTAAGCTACCATCTTAACTGATGAGTATATATAGATAAACCATATAAAAAGATGTAGTATATGTATATATGTATATACATATCATATACCCATTATGGTGACTTAATTCAAGCTTCTTAGCAGCGGCCCAGTTTAGGGTTCTGGGCTTAGTGTGAGGAAGCCTGGGGCCCTCTTGCGCATACATGAGCTATAGTTTAAACTGCTTCAAGAGGGGTTATATGGGGGATTGTATAGGGGTACATGGGGGTATATTTGGTTCAGGGCCTGGGGTTTAGGGTCTAAACTCCTTGAAGGGGTTATATTCGGATTCTATAGGGGAGTATTGCAGGGGTTGCTAAGGGGGATACTAGGAGTTTAGACTATAGCCTATAGCTCATATGGGTCCCTGTAGCTGTTCTGGACATACGTGAACCCCAAAGCTGAGTTATATGTGAGAGCCGAGTTGGGCCGCTGTGTAGGTACTATATTAGGGCTATATTGGGGTCATATTAGGGCTACATTAGGGTATTAGGGTTACATTAGGGTTATATTAGGGCTACATTAGGGTATTAGGGTTACATTAGGGTTATATTAGGGCTATATTGGGGTTATATTATGGATCCTTTTGGGCGATGCGCATGACATACTCACCAGCCAAGGATAACGGCTTCGCACGCCTAAAAATCAAAGGCTCATGCTGTACTCATCACCGCAGCTATCGCGCTACCATCATGCTAAGCAGGTGTACTTTAGCTTAATTATTACTCCAAACCACCGTACGTTGCAAGCTAGATCCATAGCACCTACCCATGTTTGATGGCTGCTTTTTTTCTCTCAGAAATAAGGCCTGAATCTGGATAAGGACAGTTCGGATCAGAATGTCTAGTGTTCATGCCGTGAGACTGAGTTCGAAGGCGAACGGAGGTTTAAGGGGACTCTCAAGTCAACAGCCGAGATTCTCACAAATGACATCCTCTCAGGCATGTTGAATTAAGTTTCTTCAGATGGCGTGAGCGCCTTCAGAAATTGTTGAGCGTCTGAAAATCTGCCCACACTGGCAGCAGCCTTTGCTGCGCACGAAACTGAAAGCCAGGGGGGATGGAAACTTCAACGCTGAAACGTCAACTTGATGAGCGTTCCCAAAGGGTCCAAGTACCAAATACATTGGTACTTAGGCATTGGGTAATAGTAACTATAATACAGGTATTGGATAGGTGTATGATTATTGGGTACTTGGAGCCTTAGGGTTGAAGGTAGAGTGAAGGAATGACTCCCTGCTGGGCTCTTCTGAACGAAGAAAGAAGCTCTGAGGCCCAGAGCCCAAGCTTTATAGTCCCCCTTAAGTAGATAGAATATGGCTTTGGGTATGTTATAACAAGATCCACATATACCCCATATTCTATCTACTTAAGGGGGACTACACCTACTTGGGTCTCTCGGAAAGTGGGTATTTTGATAGGACTGTAGAACATTTTTCAAATCCAAAGGAAATTCTCCGAAACCCCAATGCATTCTATACAGTCTGCCCAAAAATACGTATAGCATCTCCGTAAACACCCTCTGGTACCCGAGTAGCTCGACCATTTTGTGTTCCATCTTAAGAAACTACGTATGTACAGCTTAGTAGTAATTAATTCCCTCTTGATTAGTAGGCATAATCCCTAAACCATGTAACCCTTGAAAGCTGTAATATGGACCCATTGGTGCCGGCACCTTGGATGGCAAAGCGGAAGCCCACCACCTTGACTGGCAAGAAGGTGAAGAGCGGTTGAAGAGGAGCCTGGCGGGTCTGACGACTTGGAGGGTCATGGGAACTTAGTACGTAGGTTAGGGCTTAGGGCTTAGGCTTCAAGGATTTAAGGCTTAGGGTTTAGGGTCTAGGGACGTAGTAAGTAGCTTAATGACTAGGATAACTAGGGTTACTATATAAGTTATAGGAGTTATGAACCTACTTACCAAGTCCCTTGACCCTCCAAGGAGGGATACAGGGGTCGGATTTAGTTTACCCCACGGGCAAAAGCCGAAGGATTTGGGCTAGAAGGCTTGAGGTATGTTAGGTCTGTACTTCCTGGATCTTAGTAAGGAATGGAGGAATGGATCCCTTCAAAGAGGTCATGGATATAAGGGTTGGAAACAAAGGTAGCAGAGCAGCAAGATTGGGGCAGCTGAAAAACCTAAGCCCAGACCCACTCTAAAGGTCCCAGGTTTCTTTGCAATCCCAACAACTAAACTGGCCTCAGATCCCCACCAAAACAAATGTATTTTTTGGTTTTAATTAGGATTCTGGTAACCAAAAATTAAAATTCGTTTTGGAGGCTCCTATAGACAAGCCAGGAGATCACCTGCCCATACACTGCACATGTATACTCTCAGAACACTGGGACAATGCACAGCCATGTCCCTTCGAGGCAGAGCTCCTCAGCAAGATGGATTCTCCCTCTACAAGGTGAACCTAGCATCTGCATCAAGGACTACGGCGCACCACCGACTTGCTCCAACTCAGAGGTATGGTCAACTTGAAAAACCGCGACAGAGACGCCATCATACATCAAATGGCCAGAGCTGTCACTTTGCAAAAGCGTAAAAGTCTCTCTGTCAAGATGCGGGTATCATGTTACGGTCGCTACAGCCCCCAATACCCTAAATCCAAATTCCCAAACCTCGAAACAAGTTCAAAATCCCAAACCCATAGACCCTGAACCCAAGACCCCGCCAAACCCTAAACCCTAATCCCTAAACCCTAAACCTCTAAAACCCTAAACCCTAATCCAAGTAACTATCCACAGACCATAATGTCCAGGCTCTGAACCTGTAGAAGCTCGGTGTCATCCTCACCGGCTTCATCCTGTAACTTCGGTCATTAGGGTTTAGGGTTTAGGGTTCAGGGTTTAGGGTTCAGGGTTTAGGGATTAGGGTTCAGGGTTTAGGGATTAGGGTTCAGGGTTTAGGGATTAGGGTTTAGGGTTTAGGGATCAATGGCCGGCTTCGTTGGATTAGAGTCTAGAGGGTGCTTAAAATCGTTTGAGAGATTGTTGGGATATGATTTTTCCGATCTGTAAGGTTCTCAAAATAATCTGAGAGTTGTTGAACATGTTTTGAAAATGGGACTGGGGCTTGTTTGACGTTAAAGGGTGTAGAGCCCACAGGACAGTCCTACCTAAAGGAATAGCAGGTCACCTGAAGGATCTTCAACAAAGGGCTCCTGCAATCCGAACCCCCAGACTTAGGACCGTGTTATACTCACACGACAGCTTTTGAGTCTCAGTTTTGGGGGTTGGGCTTTGCAAAACGCACCCATGTTAAACCTGAAACCTTAAACCTTGAACCCTGAACTTGAGATGTGATGTAGGAGTCCAAACGGTTTAGTGCACAGTAACCCTCCGCGATCTTCACCAGGCATCGCCTCAAGGCTTATACTTTACAGCAACCCAAACCCAGCAACTGGTGCTTCAGGGCCGGTGGAGTGAATCTCTAAGCTTTCATGAACCCTTGGAAATCCATATGCTCATTGCATAAGTATATGAATACACATATGGATTTTATGTAGAATGCGCCTTTTTTACTGCTCTACTCCCCCCAAAACCCTAAACCCTAAACCCTAAACCCCCCCGTAAGCACCAGCGAGTTGACACTTGCCCCCTTCCCTCGCCTCAGCAGTTGCGAAGGATGCCGGGAAGGCCAAACTCAGCTTTGCAGTGGCCTCCACCCAGGGGGGGTAGGGGGGTTTTTAGGGGTTATATAAGGGTAATATAGGGATTGTATAGGGATTGTATGGGGGATACATAGGGATTATATGGGGGTATATAAGGGATACATAGGGCGTATAGGGGGATAATGGAGAAGAAAATGGAAGCTACTATTTAGGGTTTAGGGTTTACTCAGCCATGCCCTCAATGAGGGATGACACCCTAATCCCTGAATCCTAAACTGTGTGTTGAAGGGTGCATGAGTTCAGGCTCGTAGGTCCACAAAGTTGGTCACTCGCGTCTCAAGAACGTGGAGAAAAGCATGAGGCAAACGTGTGGTAAGTATGTTTCGCCTTTTTTCTGCGAATGTGGACTAGGGCGAGCAACACATCCACGTAGACTGTGCAGGAGCACCTCATCATGCTCCCATGTCACCACCTGATGGTGAAGGACCTGACAAGCACTGCATTATGCAGTTCCTGGCTTTCGGGCAAGGAAACAGCATGTAATGCTATAGGGTTTTATAGGGGTTATGTAGGGTAATGGAAAAGAGAGGGAAATTACAATTCAGGGTCCATGCAGACGCTTGTTCAAAGCACTGGTATACTAATGTCACGACTACATTGAGCTATAGTCGAAACTCTTATTAGTACCCCCCTTAATAACCCCATACAATCCCCTAAATAACCCCTTTAAGGACTTTTAACATGGGAGATCTGGCCTTACGAATCTTTCTAGTTGCTTTCAAGTCCGAGGTTGTGAATACATAGCGGCATTGACTATCAAGCAAAGTCATACAAAAGCAACAAGTTAACTCATATCACGAATTATAGAAGAAAGCCTATGATCTTGACAACCTCCTATGTGTTTGCAGCGCGCCCGTCTTCCTGCGTCCAATCATGACCGGGGCTGCGACATATTCGGGCATCTGGACGCGGGTCTCCTGCACCTCTTGCGGGCCATCCAATGCATGGAGGATTCAAGTGAGGAAATGCAATCAGGGCTCAAGATCTACAGTCGACTCACGGCTGGATCCTCCTGATATAAGATAAAACCGCACCACCTGACTCTATGAAAATTCAATAGCCCGTAAGAGCCATAGTCTAAATTCCTAGCTTCCCCCGCAGTATTTACTTTCCCATATACTCCCCTATACATGCCCCTTTGAGGAGTTTTGTCTATAGCTGACAGGTACCCAGGGGTTTGGCAACTCAGGTCCTTGGGGTCCCTGATAACGTTCAGGGTTAGTGGTTTGGGGCTTCGGGTTATAAGCCCTAAATCCTAAACCCTAAGCCCTTAACCCTAAACCCTAAACCCTAAATCCTAAATCCCAAACCCTAAATCCCAAACCCTAAGCCCTTAACCCTAAACCCCACACCCTACCGGACTTAGGGATGCCTTGGGCTTTAGGGTTTAGAGCTCATGGTTCGGGGCTTTGGAATGGTTCCGGGTTTTTGGGGTTCAGGGTTTAGGGATTGGTTTGGGGTTTGGGGATCAGTTTTTAGGGTTTAGGGTTTGGGGCTTAGGGTTTCGCATTAGGCTATATCTGGTTCCTGATTGGCACGCTAGTGAAAATTGAAACGTTCATAGTCTTTTGGGGGCCCTAGGCTTAGGGTAATAAACAATGTCCTACAGGGGGGTTGTACTGGGTTTGCTTTCGGGATTATGTAGGGCTTGTTTTGTGAAAGTCCTTCGTTCCATCCCTACTAGAATTTGAGCGTGATACCATCAACATGACCTTTATGAGTCGGTGGCGTTACACGAAAAACAAAACACCAACATCCACATAATGAGAGATCTCAAAGGAACTTGGATCATGACTGTCAGTACTGAACTTTGGGGCCGCCTTGTGTCCAGGTTTAGAGGTTGCTGTTCAAAGATTAGTTGTTCGTACTACACCGGTATCCGACAGCACGTTAGTCAGACATCCCTGTCCCAACCCCCCCATACCACACCTGGACGTCGCAAAGAACAGCTTATGATCAGCCTCAGATAGAGTTCAGAATCCCATCAGAAGGAAAGGTCCAGAAAGTGTTGCAACACAGAGATATGTAAAGCACTACATCAGGGTGATGAAGAGAACTTGCATGCTATGGACATGTTGAGACTTTAGGGTAACATGCATGAATCGAGCGTCCCAAAATCCATGAAGGAAAAAGGTGAGGATCTCAAGGTCAAATTCGATGCTGAGCTTCTCGTATGCAGGCAAAGCCAACCCCACAAACCGGAAAACAAAAACAACAAAACCTCAAAAGCGCTGCCACCTATGTTATGAAGCTGAGAAACTCTTAAAGCTCCTCTAGCTAGATGACATTTGATGAGTCTTCAGACCACACGAGGCGTGCCTGATCCGCATCGCTGATCTTGACCTCCGCTACACTGCTTGGGGCTGAGGGTATTGTCTTCCGGGTTGCTGTTAAAGAACTTAAAGCAAGTTACAACTATAAAGAAACCCTAGCATTTACTACATACCCATCTTATTGTAACTTAAACTAAGTTCCTTTAACCCCTATATTCCCCCAGATTCCATGTCATTTTCCATTCTATGTTCAATCTGATTCTCCATTATAGGGGTGAGCTATAGTCTAAACTCCTTAAAGGGGCTTATATAAGGCTTATCTACAGGACTACTATAGGGCTTAATTAAGGGAGATACTAGGAGTTTAGACTACAGCTCGTAGGCGGTAGCTTCCCAAAATAACGGAACCCCGATATAGACACTGAACTACTTTAATCCTTAATATGTGAGGTTTAGGGTTTAGGGTTTAACCCTAAACCCTAAACCCTAAACCGCGAATACCTCTGATTTTGGTAAAACCCCCATGTTCCCAGATACGCGTCTGAAACAAACTACATGCTACAAAGACCTAAAACAGTTCGCTCCTACCTTCTTGCTATGGGCCCGAAACATCAACCAGTGCTTGATTGGTTCAAGACCGTTGGAGCTGAACCCTAACCCCCTAACCCTAAACCCTAATGTAAGCTACACTTGACAGGATTTTTGTAATGGGGTTCCCGTTGAAGGTACAACCGTCGACACTAATCATCTACTATGTAGGAATGTAGGGGTCATATAGGGATAATGGAAAAGAAAATGGAAACTACTATACAGCAAAATAGGGGTTAAATAGGGAGATCGGAAAAATACATGGAAGCTACTATATAGCATAATAGGGGGTATATAGGGATAATGGAAAATAACGTGGAAACTACTATGTAGCAAATAGGGTGTATATAGGGATCATGGAAAAGAACATGGAAACTACTGGGTGTATATAGGGATAATGGAGAAGAACATGGAAACTACTATACAGCAAAATAAGGGGTTACTGCATGACCAGAAGGACCCCTATGGCTGGAACTTCTGGTGCAAAAGTGGGATGCGTCAAGCCGGATGTGTAGTATCGACAAGAATGTAGGCAATTTTGATCTTAGCAGAACACCCTCGGGGTCAACCCATCTGTAGAGAAACCCCTCGTCTACAGCTAGAGCACTTTGTGTCAGAGTTATACTAGGACTAAACTGTTACCAGCCCTTTCTACCGACATCTACCGCCCGAATACTCTATCACATGAAAGTTGGCGGGCATCCAACATCTGCCCCGTGGATAAAAGCCAACCTAAAATCAAAAGCGGTTTTTTTTTGTTCACGAACATTGGGGTAATATCGGGGTTATATTTGGATAATGGAAAATAAAAATGGAAACTACTACAGTATGTGGGGCTTATATAGGGGTAATGGAAAAGACAATGGAAACTACTACAGTAGTTGCCGGACCTTGCTTGGGTCTGTTGCTGTAGCAAGATTATAAGAGTTGGGAGCTAAAGCATGCGCAAGGTTTCAGAAAGCTGTAATCTGGTGCTTACAACAGGATGCCCGAAACCCTAAACCCTAGCCCCTAAACCCATAACACAAATGCAGAGCATCGGGCTGCCGTGATGTCGGATGCGTCAGGAAAGTAGAGTTGGGCATACTGCGCCTGCCGCACAATGTATGGGGTTCAGGGTCTAGGCTTACGATGCTGAAGAATTAGACAGAATTGATTGGAAACTGGGGTTGTTCTAGGTTAAGGTTTTCGGGTTGAGAATTTTCAGGATATCGGGCTTCCCTGCTTGAAGGCCTTGCCTCGTGGATGCAAGTGACTAGGCAACTTAGACATATCTTTGCTTCCAATTACCTCAACTGCCATTATCTTAGTTTGATTCAGAGCATCAAGCTTGTGCTTTCACGCCAGCAACGCCACGGAAAGTTTGGACAGCTCAGGATCAGAGTCTGCCTGACAAGTAGACACACACCCGCACATAATGCCAAAGTGAAAGGGCTTGGGTCTGGAGGTCAGCGTTTCGCTGGGGCTCTGCTCAAGCATGTGGGGGTATCGAGCGGCTCCCTGCGCTGGCAATGATCTTGAGAAACTTGTTGGACACCAGCCTTTTCAGACCTTCTTTTTTTGCTTCCTCATCCCCAAGGCATCGAATCACACGTAGCTGGACCTCAACTGACATGGAAGCAAGTCCTGGGGCGCTGCTGGAAGTGGCGGATCAAAAGCCCCGTGACGATAAAAGCCATTGAGGGCTCCTAAGAAGAGCTTTACGACAATGTAGACATGCACAACACGCTGGCATAAGCAGCCAAAACAAACCTTCTACGGAAGGTGGCAAAGACTGCGCGTCTGAAGTAAAAGATGCGCATGAGCTATTCCTAACTGTAGCCTAGCAGCGAGTCAACCCCTACATGGGTAGTGGGCTGTTCAGGGTGCCCAGTATGATATACATACTGCATTGTAAAAAATACTATATTATGGTATAATGTAGTACTTTATGGTATACAGTGCAGTTGGGGAATTACGCCCTGCGCTGATGTACTCCAGTTGCTACGTTGTTTGTTTTAACAGCACGCACGGCAGTGGCGTCCGTCTGTGTATTTTGGAAGTACTCCTGCTGTTTTCTGGCTATCGTCATTGGTCTGCACCTGAAAGATCAAGCTCAACCGCTTGCATGAGAGCACCCGCAAAACTCTGCAGTGGCACATTTGCTTCTGGTGCTTTGGGGAGAGTGGGGGAAGTGGATCCTTATGATACTCCGCAGATATACCCCTATAACAGTCCGCCACTTCCCCTTAAGCACCATTCCCCTTAAGCATCAACAAGACCATAGTGGCAGTTTTTCTGCCACACAGTCGAACTGGCGGGCTAGAGACACTGACATTTTCCGGATGCCTAACATGGTTGCCTATGTACTATAATCTAAACTCCTGAACAAGGGGCTCTTTAGGGGGTTATAGAGGGGACTACTAGACGGGTTACTAAGGGGGATACTAGGAGTATAGACTATTAAAGGGACCTACATGCATCACGAGGCGAACTGCTCTGCGGAATCAAGGCGTGCACAGACTTGCTTAGCAGAGACCGAGGGAATGTATTGCCAAAATTTGTCCTCTATAGCTGGCACTGGTCTTTGATGCTTCCTCCTCCAAACTACTCGCTGCAGGAAATTGTTGGAGCAGATGCTGGGGTCATGCGTAAGTGGCGCAAGTACAGACTTGCGCCTGATGCTTTGTCGTGGGCAGCTATATCTTTTCATATGCTCTTCTCCCCCGAGGCCGCCCATGGCCGGGTAAGCAAATCAGAACTGCCGATTGGGCTTGGCAAAGCCGTGCAGGCTTGCTGACTGTCGTCACGTGCTCGGTTCGTGGTCGTTGCGCACGACATCGCGAGTTGCAGCACATAGTCCAATCATCATGCATATACGTGGTTCCGCCGATAGTCCCCCTTAAGTAGATAGAATATGGGGTATATTGGGATCTTACTACAATATACCAAAAACCATATTCTATCTACTTAATGGGGACCCTGGGTGTTTACTGCTCAGGCTCCACAACTGAGACCGTTGGCACCAGTATCTGAATGCCATTGCCCATTCCATCGCGACCAAAAAAAACACCATTTCCACGTGCTGAGGCAGGGACGTCCCAGCAACTTCTCTCTGAGGCACAGGGAGCAGGACAGCTGTAGAATCCGCATCCGGCCAATGAGCAGCTCCTCACAGTTGCACCTTCTTGGCCTCAATCGCGTAGAAGACTTCCTGGGCCTTCTGCCACTGCGAGGCTTGCTCGCATGCGCGGCTGCAGCTGTTGTAGCCTTTCATGTTCCCTGCATCGTAGGAAAACAAGTGGACCGCCAATGTCTAAGCTTATTTTTTCTGAAAATGAATAAGCGTAGAGGTTTCCGGGCTCGATCAACAAAGGGGATTGCTTCAGAGTCTTCACACCACAAGCCAAACAACGCCTGAGCAAAAGGTACCAAAGAGATCAGCCGGATTTCTGGATTATCCTGTGTATCCCCTTTTGGGTAGGCTCCCTCAACTCTGAAATTCTAGATGGTTAGCCCCAAAGCCCTTGCCTGGTGGGAGAGCCTGCAATGGTCCAAAGAATCCCGGTTTCGGGTTTAGGGCTACCCGTAGGGCACCCCGACTTTCAGATGCTTTTGATGCACGGATTCCTACACCACCTGGGGTCCCAGCCTGAATGTGGCGCCTGTCGCTTAGGAAACATGCGGCCATGCAAGATTTCTTCCATCAACAGTACCTTTCCTGGTAAGCTTACTGGGTATTAGTAGGGAATGGAGGAATGGAACCCTACAGTAGCTAGTATAGAATGACCAATCATGATTCCATGTCCTTTTCCATTCCCTATAAACCCTTCGCCCGCAGTAATATTTTCAGACTTCTCCTTCCTTTCCTATCAGCAACAAGCACTTTTTAACGTTCAAACTCGTATGCGTATATCCCCATAAACCCCGTCTCAATTTCAGGTTGCTACCCGACACCCTAAATCCAACAAGAACCTAGGCATCCCATGTAATCCCCGCTATATATATATATTTATCTATTTATTTATTTAGATGTATATATAATAGCTTCCACGAAATAGGGGGACCCCCAAGACAGTACCCGTAATCTTGGAAACCCCCAGGTACAACCTTTCATTCCCTGCTACCAAGAAGGGCAAGTCCAGCAGCTGTCCATATTCGCACGCAAAGTAGCCCGGGCCATAGTCAGCAAAAGCTGTAAGGCTTGCTGCCAGACCTGAGCCACTTCAATAACAATAAAAGGATGTTGGTAACCCCAACCCCCAAAATTAGGACCCTATGACCATCACATGCTGGTCATAGGGTCCTAATGTGGGGGGGTGGGCTTACCGCGATATGGGGTTCCCACAACTACGGGTCCTTGTCTGGGCTCCTGATAATAATAGCTAAGTTATATATGGCTTTGTGTCCCCCTACGCATGGAATCTATCATATGTACATGTCTACGGTAGATACTTGGAGAGTCAGGGGGACTCAGGGAGTAAGTTAATAAACCCGATAGCCCATAGAGTAACCCGAGCTATCCCTATGAGTATTAACCTACTTGCTAAGCCCCCATGACCCTCCAAGTAGGGATATACATTCATGGATCTTGCATTTTAGGAGAGGGGGGCCTTGGGGACCTTGCGGGATAGCAGAAAGGGTCATGGGGTCCTTTGCCAGGATTCGATAGTGGGAATTTCGAGAAATTCCGACTTGTTCAGTGTTGTGTGTATCAGGGAACCCTTATTTGATAAGTGTTCGCTTTTTTAAGGCTGACAAGCTTGCACTGGCTCACCGCTGCTGGTAGAAGACAACGAAGACAAAAAACTTTGAACCTAAACCTTAAATGAGTCATTGTCCATTCTCCTGAAATCCCCCTTAATAACCTCTATAAGAGTCCTCTAGGTAATCCTCCATAGAACCCCTTCAAGGAGTTTAGACCAAAACTCAGATGGTTTCAAGCTCGCCCTGGGGACTGCAGCCACCTCGCAAGCTTTGATGGCCAACGTGCAGGATAGGACGTTGAGCTGAACGCGGTTTGCCAGACTCCTCCTTAGTCCCCTCTGAAGGTCCAAGCCCATAACAACCCCTAAGCTGCCCCGAACCACTGATGCTGCCACATTCCCTGAGGGTCCAAGGACCCAAACAATAGGGTTTTAGGGCCCAAATACCATGAATATTAGTGGTATTTGGGCCCTGAAACCCTATTATTTGGGTCCTTGGACCCTTGGGGGTTAACAACCACTACTTAGGCCCGAAAAGGACTATTAAACTTGGACTCCTCAGCCTAAACTTTGATGTTGCTTGGAGTCAGCTACTTGGAGGGTCAGGGGAGGGCTTAGTAAGTAGGTTAATAATTCGGATAAGTAGAGTTACTATATGGGTCATAGGGGCTACTAACCTACCTACTATATAAGTCCCCTGACCTTCCAAGTATCCAAACCAAGTTGGAACATGCCTTGCCACACTCCCCTCAGCGCACTGCGATTTATGATTGGATCTCGGGATCCCACTGCTTTTCGGGGTGCTGTCAGGAAAGCCTACTTTGGCCAAAAAACTAAACTCAGAAGATGCAGCAGTTCGCAAAACACAAAACTGCAGGCAAAGTAAAAATGCCTCATCATCGTAATTGGGCCTATTCCCAATAGACTATCTTATATAGAACGCATTTCCCTGTATTATTACGAGGGTGCGCAGTAGGGCGAGGGCAGTAAAAATAGCCCAAGTCTCTCGCAAAGCGCAGACGCCTGGCTCCATTCCTTGCCGGTGGCTGGTAAGAAATGGCGGACTAGGATGTAGACCCTTAAAGTTTAAGAAAATGATCCATGTCTCTATTCAAACCCCAAATCCGAAACCCAGAAAACCCTAGAACCCCCCCTAAACCCAGAAAACCCTAAAGCCCTACACACCAGTAAGATTCTGATGCTTCTCTGCAGGCTGAAAGGGCCGAATTGACAGCCACAAGATTGGACTTCAGCTTCCTGAGCTCCCCCTCCTTCAGGGCTGCAGGCTTCATCAAGGGGCTTAGGAAAGGCTTAGGGTTTAGGGCTTTCTTTGGGTTTCAGGCTTCCTAAACCCTAAAGCTATAAGGTTTAGGATTTAGGGTTAAGGCTTGCGGTAGGTCTTAGGTTGTAGGGCCTTGGGATTTGGAAGTTCATTTCTGTGAGGATCAGCCGCATAAACTCATTCATCCCTCCTGGCCCCTACACCCTATAAACCTGAAACCCTGAACACCAATATTTAGGGGTTTGGGGCTTGGGGCTCGAAACCTTAAATCAATGTTTGTAGTTTGTTGGGAACTCTGATGACAAACCTGACAGCATATCCAGCTTGTCTACAGCTAAAGGTGACAGCCTCGGGTGGCTTCTTTACCCCCGCTCGAGAAAGCTGATGAAACTCTTCTTCAATTTTTTGCCGTTGCTAATTACTGCGGTTCAGGGTCTAAGTCGTGAAGTCGTGAATCCCCGAAGTTGTGTTGCCAGCACGTACTCTACATGAAGGTCTAGTATTTGAGGTGGAGTAGGTTTGCTACCCTCAAGCGGCTCTCGCACGACATAGCAGCAAAACCCAAGTCTAAGACATGAACCCAAGCCATGTAGGGTTTAGGGTTTGCGGGTTTTGGGGGTTTAGGGTTCGTGGGTGTAAGGTTTGAGGTTTAACAGGGGTTTGGGGCAGGGCTCATTTTGAGAAGCTAGCATCTTATCCAAATGAGCCTCCTAACCCCGGTTGCAGGGATCCTCTAAGGTACAAAATGGGGCTCGGCTGACAGAGCTGGTTTTCCGATAAAGTTACACCTAGGGGTTAGGGGTTAGGGTTTAGGGATATGTTGGGTCAAATCAAATCCCCACCCAGTAATGAGTACCATAAGGGACTATTGGAGGTATTAAGGCCCAATTAACTCCACATTAAGGAGCCATTGCTATAGGGGGGATTGACCTAAGGTATATCGGGCGTATCACGCTGTTTTTGGGGCACACCTTCGGAGGGTAGAGAATTGGTCTGAGCACTCCAGAACTGGGTCCAGCATTCTATCAGCAACCTGGTCTACAGACAGGTGGCATGCAAATGCGACAAGAGTTTAGGGACCAAGGGGTTATATTGGGGTTATATAGTGCTTGTATAGGTTGTATATTGGAATAATGGGGAAGAAAATGGAAACTACTATTTAGGGTTTAGGGTTCAGGGTTTACTGTTTAGGGTTAAGAGTTTTCCGGTCAATCCTCCAGAAGACCAAGTGCTCTGGCCCAAGCGGATACAGCCTCGCAGGACCGTATGGCACAGGCATAGGTGATGTCATCTGGTGGCAGCCGGCAACCATCCATGTGTGCCAGCAGGCTCATAGCACTTTGCCTGATTTGCTCAGCTTTATCATCAACATTGTTACTGTGACCTTAGGGTGCGGCAAGCGAAAGTCCGTTCATGGCATTAAGTACAAAGAGCATGGAACCTATGTATTTTAGGACTGTTCCTCCCAAGCTCCCTACATCAACCGTTGCTCTCCCAGCAAAACAGCTCCAAGTTACCATTCCCCACACCGGGCACAGGCGCTGATCGCAGTATTCATCATGATGGTGTCTGTCTTCATATGCTTATCTTGTAGTGTACTTATTAGATTTAGTGCCTGCTGCCACTCTCCCCCCTGCTCGCAAGCACTCATCGCCGCGCTGTAAGTAATCACGTTTGTTTGCAGAGACTCCGTTTCAGCTTCGCTCAAGAAGCCAAGCGCCCGCTGCCATTGTGAAGCCTTCCCACAAGAGCGAATCAAGGCTGCATAGAGGACGATGTCCGGATACAGTCTGTTGGAATCGATCTCATCGAATAGTAGCAGGGCCTGCTGCCACCTACCTGCTTTCTCACAGACAGAGATGGCCACACTTAGGACCACCTCATTGATTCCCAGCTGGTAGCCTTTTGCATCATGCAGCCATGCCAGGGCTTGTGGCCAAGCATGAGTTGTCTCACCTGAGGTGATGGCTGCTGTAAGGGAAACCTCGGTTGCTGTCAAGGAACCTAATTCAAGTAACTAGAACGGAAACTGCATGATTGTCCCTGCACCCACATTATGGTTCGGTACTCACACAAAGGGTCCACGTAGCTATTCTTGCTTCGTTCCTAAAGAGTAACCCAGAAACAGGGCTGGGCTATCTATATACCCTAAACCCTAGACCCTGAACAGCAACCCAGAAACAGGGCTGGGCTGCATGCCCCACATGGCTGTGCCAGCAAGCAAGAGATGTGCGTCCTGCCACCTGCGGCCACTTCCTTATCTGGTGGCTAGTTGGGAAATAACGGGATATTCTATACAGGGTGATACAGGGATTATAGGGATAAGGGACTATAATCCCTACACATTCCTACTGGATTCCCTATATAATCTATTCCTCATTCCCCAACTAACCACCAGTAAGCTTCCGCAAGCAGCCATGACAGAGTTGATCGTCACCACATGAAGTCCCACATCTTCATCCTTTGCCATACTGAAGACCCACAAAGCCTTCCGCCACCTAGTGGTTTCTCAAAAAGGGAGCCCGTAGGGACCCGCTGGATACAGGGGGCCGAAAGGGGATTGAGGGGGGGGGGGTCCTCAATCAGGATTCCGCAGGGATACTGTTGATGTTAAGAACTTTGCATGACCTGACTCGACTATAAAACCCTAATATGATACCAGTAAAGCCCTAAAATAACCCCAATAACCCCAATGCAAACCCTAAACCCTATCATAATTCCCAAGGTAGAGGATTTCTGTTATGCACCGTAATTCTGAGAGCATCCCACCCTGAGCTCTTCTGGCAAGCACTGATGCCGGAAGTATAGCTGAAGGTATCTGCCTCAAGGCTGCTGGCACTCATCCTCCTCAGTAGCCTCAATGTTTAGGGTTTAGGGTTTAGGGTAGCTCTTAGTTGGGCTTTAAGATTTAGGCTTTGGGGCCTAAGGGGGTACGGCTGGAAGTTTGGGGCTCAAGTTGTAGGGTTTGGGGTCAGGGTTGAGCTCTTATAGACTTTGGGAAAATTAAACCACCCAAATTGTCCCGAAGAAATTGCTCACCGCCTGACAAGTAGTCACTCTACCCCACATGTATGACCCACCCCCAACAACGAAGTGCGAGTCTGCAATTAGAATTCTGAAGCGCAGTATCGTAACCTGGTAGGTTACATTAATAGCGGACCACAACATAGACCTAAAAGTGCACCAATAACCCTTACTACATGGACACCACAAAATGGTACCTCTAAGCCCTAATTTCGCAAACCCTACTCCATAAACACCCCTACATACCCCCAGTTTCCGTTTAATTCCCCATGTTCTTCTCCACTTGATGCTCCATTATTGGGGAAATATTGATATCGCATTAAAACCTATAAAAGATACAGATAAATGATAAACCCCTCATATAATAATCCCTAGGTAGACTTACAATTGACGTGGCAAGAAGCGCCTCCCTATAGTAATACAGCAACCCAGGAACTGCTGAAACCATTGCATCTTCCTTGCCTTAGCGCACGCGCTTATGGCAGAGTTGTAAGTTATCAAATCCAACTCCAGCTCCGTGAGATACTGCTGTTCAAGAAGGGACAGAGCCCACTCCCACTGCGCCGCCTGGTAGGTTTTCGGGGAAAAAACGAGTTTAGGGTGTATAGGGTTGAGTTTTAGGGTTTGGGGCTCGTTTCCGTGGGTAGTACGGATGTGGTGGGTTAATACGTGGAAAGAGCACGTCATCGTTTGTCACAGGCAGATTCAGACATCAGGCGCGCTCATGGTCGTCAAGCACAGTGGCATATTTGTAGACACAAGAAGGCTTCTGAAACACACGGGAGTTCATCAAAAAGTGGGCCCGGCCCTAAGCCCTAAACCCGAAACCCTGAACCGTCTGGCACGAGATAAGTGTGCATGATGGCTTGCTGTGGGGAAATGCTCCCATGGTAAGAGGAGCTGCTTGGCAACATTGCTTATCAGTCCCACTGCAACCTGTTTTGTACGTGTACATATATGCATTTAACGGGTGTGTGTGATGCTAAGGGCCTCAGGACTTCTCTCGAAAGTAGGCCTCGATTTTGGTGCATATTTTTTGGGGCTGATCCCAACTTCAAGGGTTCCCACCTTCTCACATGAGCTTCCCCTGTAATAACCCCTATAGTACACCCCTAGATAATCCCTGTATAACCCCCTTTAAGGAGTTTAGACCCTAACCCTAAATATCCCCATATACCACTATATAAAGCTCTTCCCACCTTCTCACATGCATCAATGATGGCACCCCAGGCCATTTTGTCAGTCTCCAGTCGGCTTGCGCAAAGTTCATCCCAAAGAAGAATAGCATCCTTCCAGCGGCCTTTCTTGCCTTACTGGTGAGTAGTACTATAATAATGGGTCATGTAGGGGTTATACAGGGATAATGGAAAAGAAAAAGGAAACTACCATAGTATATTAGGGTTATATGCGGATTATATAAGGGTTATATAGGGATAATGGAAAAGAAAATGGAAACTAGGGAAGAGCTGTACGGTAGCCCCTTGTTTCTGGTGACTATAAGCCATCTCTTGATTCCATACCCAGCGCCACAAAGTTGCAGCTGCGAATTGCTTTGGTGTAGTCAATGAGGCCTGGCGGCGCATCAGTACCCAAGATTCCTGGCAGCATGCACTCGGCTTATGCGCAGTTAGCGGATGCAGCTCATGCCTACGGAATCTTGAGCAGAGGCGGCGCAGGAAGAATCGTCCAAACGAGACAAGTTCTTCGTACCAGACTGCTGAAACTACTATGGTCACTACAGATTCCTGGATGCAAGACACCCACTCAAGAATCAGAGTCCCTTGCAAACGCTCCAGCATCACTCAAGCTAGTCTGCCTGACACCGCTGGAGGACAATGCTTCGACCTGGGCATGCGCACTGCGGGTGGCGCAATTCACGCTACAAAGCTCGCATACTGTTATGACCTGAAAGTGAAGCGTTGGGACAGTATTTCCGGAACAGATAATGGAAACTACCATATTGTAATAGGGTATATCTTGTGATCATGTTATATAGGGGAGTAGAGGAAGATGATGGGTGCCTGAGGCATTGCAAGTTTGTGCCACTACCATGCAAGACACTTGCTGGGGTGGCTCAGCCTGACAGAGCGTTACGAAGTTTTGCTTGGTGAGTTGACAGCAGGTTTCCAAGTTGCATGGAGCTGAGGTGTGAGTAGTCTACCGTTCTCGCAAGTCCCTGTGAGTTATCTTTTTAAACTTGTAGTACAACGATTCAAGCTTAGCAATTGTTATGATGATTCGGTGATTGTTATTGCTGTTACTATGTTCTTGTCTCGGCTCACCTGATCCAATCTGCGTCTCATAAAGCAACGGCCATCATAAAGAGGGGAAGACTGAACCAGGTAGTTCAGGCTTTTAGGATTCAGGCTTGGGGTTTCAGGGTTCAGGGTTGCATTCTATTCAGGCTCCAAATAGCCCCATGTAGGTGATATCTATGGACTTTGGACCCAATGTAGGTATCGCATGGATCCCTAGAAAAAATCTTGCGGCTGCCATGCACAAGGAGACCTCGTGGCCTTAAAGCTGGGCACGTCCGTATCCAGATCTTGATAGGGCTTAGCGCTTCTGGCTCGTGGGATAGAATATATGTATATATATATATGCATACGTATACATATATACGTATATATATATATACATATATATACACATATATATATATATATGTATATGTACATATATACGTATATATATATATATATTGTTTAGGTGAGTGGGGAATAGGGCCACCATCCCGATTGCCCGATGTAACTACAAGCAATGAATAGAGACTGCAAAGTCCCGAGCAACTACAATCATAATCTCTAAGGGTCCAAGGACCCAATTGGTCGCTTGGTAATCCTACGTCATCTTGACAGTGACTCATATCAAGCTCTAAACCCTTGGCACTAAACACTACGCCCTGTAGTAGTTCCCTAAGCCCCAAACCCCGAACCTTAAACCCCAAACCTCAAACCCTAAACCCTGAACCCTGCAGAAAAAAATCCTGAGCTCTGGGGCAGCAGGCCATCTGGAAATTGCAATTGGAGCCTCCGGAGCCGGCGCAAGAATGCCAGGCAAAGATGCTGGGCCTGGAGTCTAGGGACTTCTTCAGGGGTTTTCAGGGTTGTAGGGGCCTTTAGAAGGACCTACCAAGTAAGGCTTTGAGGGTTTATGGGATTTAGCGATGTTGGGGTTGGTGGCTGAAGGGCTTTGGGATTCGCAGCTCAGAACGGGGCTGAATCTTCTTGGGGATGCTTTCGGGCTTAGGGTTTAGGATTTGTTTTACCCAAGGAAATGCCATGCTCATCTGCAGCTAGCGGCCAGTCGAGCTCACGTCTCACCACATGCATCTAACAGGTTCTAAAAACGGAAAGAATTATTCGTAGCGATCTGACCGTATGACATGTCAAAAACTAGGTTGCAAATGCTGGAGAGATTTGCGCACGGCCTTGCTTGAGCCAACTAGCTGGGTGGACTGATAATCGTCTTCATCTTTCACGAGTTCGGCGAAGCTCCAAAGCTAAAACCCGAAACCCCCAGCCGTACGAGCTCAAGGCAGCCTACGCGGCAGTGAAGCTGACTCTCGGCCATGTTGATCGAATACCTCTACCGGATTCCTGAAGGGCCCTAAGCCCTGTTTTTCATGATATTATACCTTTACTGCTGTGAACCCACGCACACACTCCCGAGACAAGAGTTGGAAGCCGGAGAAAATTAAACATCAACATGTGATCCAACAAGCGCCGCCAACTCCCTGCAAAGAATCCCTGCGAAGCTTATCTGGTAAGCTTCTTGTACCCCAGACATCCTCACCCTAAACCTTGAATCCTAAACCCTAAGACGACAGGTCTTGGGCAGCTCTCGAAAGCCCCCGGCTGCAATCTGCTTGAGCTCTGCTTCAACTGCGGGAGCATCGCTCTCCGCACGCAAGGGTAGAAACATGACCTTACGATGTGGAATTGGGGGGGGGGGGGGTCCTACAAATTAGGGTACCTTGTTGGGGGTCCCTGTGATAAGGAAATTCTAGCATGTTGGGTCTATGTTAGGGTCCCGTATTCTGGGAAGCTATCATATTTGCCTTGTAAAGGGAGTTTGATGGGATCATCCCCTAAGAATGAATATTACAGGGACAATACTGAGCAAGCCTTTAGGGTTTAGGGTTCAGGAAACATTTCGCCTTGCAGGGGGCGAATGGGCGAATCCTTGTGGTTGTCCTGTTGTACTGCTTGCTACAAAGGTATACACAGAACCCTGAATCCTGTGTACTGCAATGGCCTGAATAGTTACCAACATCCTTTTGTACCTTAGTCCATAGTTGTAGAAGGAAACCAGGACTAGCATATGAGTGAATATCCAGGAACCTACATAAATCATTGCCCTTTTTCCCTACAGCATCGGGAAGTGATGACCTGACTAAGTTCGGTTAGGCCTCTAAGAATGGTATGAGTATGAGCCCTCAATATGCTTACCATTGCTCATTGTGGCCACTACTATTGAGTGGGGGCGGGGTCTGAGTTCAGGGTAGCGGTCTAGGGTTGGGGTTTGGGGTCTAGGGTTTCTGCTTGGTTGAGGACATACAGCACCAAAAACCACACTCTTAGTACTGTCCCGGGTGCCTAGAGCCAGCACCCGAATTCCTCAGCAAGACTCTGGGTTACCGGCTGTTTTCCCAGCGTCCTCGCAGCTGTGCGAGCGGGCGGCTGAAAACTCTGTGAGCTTTGGGATGTAAAGATCAAGGTAGTCCTCCCTTCACAACTACCACTACATAGTCCCGAAATCTCCACACAATCTCTCTATATCCCTGGGCCCCACTTTGATGACAGCAAAACAGCCTGCAAAGCT
>CAJNIZ010038003.1:48634-66273 GCA_905231905.1 Symbiodinium pilosum
CGTCTCCGATTCCCAGTAGGCTAGCAACTTTAGCCACGAACGCATGGTGTTTGGTTGGCCGGACCAACTGGGAATATTCTTCTTTTCACCTGTGATGGCCTGGATGAATCTCTCACCTTGATCCAACTGGGGTTGCCGAAGGTGAGGAGCTTGCAACCCAAGCATCTCAAAGGCGCTGCCGACGGACTTCTCTGTCGAGGTCTGTCCTTGAGGATCTAGACTCGAAGCTGCCGCGGCTGCGGAGTTCACTGCATTCGAGGATTGGGCTCTTGCGGGATCATTCCTTGGGAAGCCAGCGAAAGGTCCATGGCTTGGCGCAGTTGCCATCGATGGAATCCACGGACTGGATGAAGAGGGCGGGGTCGTGCTCGTTGGAGGCATAGTCCCCGGCGCAGTCGATGTACCTGGCCATGCCGCGCCGCCGCACATTCCCGCCAAAGAAGAACTCCCGGGCGTCCAGAACTGGGTCGTTGTAGGAACGTTCGGTGTCACCCGAGGATCCAGCGGTCCAGTTCCCAACCACGGATTCCCTTGAGGAGTCCCTGTCGACAGGAGAGGCGGTGGTTGGGCATTCTGCAAACCTTCTCTGGGGTCTCTCCCTTGAGGAGCTGAAGGTCCCAGACTTGGCGGCTGTCCGCCTTGCATCATTGCCCAGGTGGATCGAGCACTCGCATCTTCAAAATTGTGAGACCTTCCCGGAAGGTTAGCTGCGTTCACAGGATTCCATGTCCATGAGGGAACCGGCCGCCCAGCGCCGCTGCTGACCTCACGACCACGTCGTGACAGATAGTCTGCCCAAGGATCAGACTCCATGGCTCTGGAGACTCGGTCAGAGGCTCCGCTACCAACTGACAGCAAAACAGCCTGCAAAGCTAGGCTATCCTTTTCCTGCTGCGCAGCCAGAACTCAAGGCCTGTCACGGCACAAACGTTTGGAAGCTGGAAACAGCACAAGTCTCTATCTGACAATCACATTGAGAAAGTCCCATGCAGTTCCTGTGCGCCTAAACAGTTGCAATTCCTTGCATCGTGGGACTTGAACTGTGCAACGTTTCTTGCATTGCGTGCAAAACCCACAAACCCAAAAGCCTACACGCAAAAACCTAAACCCTACAGCCTAAACGCAAACGTCTAAACCCTAAATCCTAAACCTAAACCTTAAAGAATCCTAAACCATTTAATATAACCCCTATATAGTATACTCCCTTATGGCCTAGACCCTAGAGTGAGGTGTGGAGGTTTGCGGCCTTGGCTTCCTTCACAGGCTCTGGAAGGGACTGAATCTCCTGGCAATCTGACTTACTGTGGCTTAGCAGGGAAAAAGGGGCCATACTATATAGGGATATATAGCATATGGTTTAGGATTTAGGGTTTAGGATTAGTAGGGAATAAGGGGCTATGCCATGTAGGGATTGTATATTGGGATTTAGGGCTTGGGGTTTGGAATTTAGGATTTAGGGTTTGGGGTTGCGGATTTAGGGTTTAGGGTTAGTAAGGAATAAGGGTATATTTTATGCCTGTAGGTCAATCTGAGATTATCTCACAACAAGGAGATCCTTTGAGGAGTCTTGGGTTTTGGGTTTAGGAGGCCCTTTGGGGGGCTGGGGAGAAGGGGGGGGGAGGTCCGGAGGGTTGCGTTTTTTTGAGCTGAGGGCTTAGGAGTGGCCTTAAGGACCATAGTATCTCTGAGGGTATAAAATGAGCGCTTATATAATCCACTGTGTTATACTATGATATACCATAATATACCATAATATGCTATACTATACCATAATATACTATTCGTAGAATATGTGAAAATGATAGAGTATCCAGGGCCCGCCGGTGAATCTTCTATTGGCGGACTTGGAATCCTCAAGCTAGGTAATCTCATATTCTGGGGCTGGTAATTGTAGGAAACCCTAAACCGCGTTTTGGGGTTTAGGGTTTACGGCCACGTCGTTCTAGCATGGCACAGGAATGGTAGCCGAAGACATGGACCAGCTATCTAATTCCTAGTCCATCTGCGTCTGTATGACTCTGGATCCGCTCTACCTACATTGGCGCTGCACTTGGCTTTCTTAGCAAAGCATAAAGGGACCCAGAAAAAGGATAGATGCCAGAATTATGGGGTTGTTCTCGCATGCTGGAGGGGGAGTTGTAGTCAAACATGGAGAGGGTAGGTGTGGAGCCAAAGATTGAGACTAGGTTTGGAGCCAACAGTTGTAGATCTGGCTGGCTGGCCGTCAAGTAGTTCCAGACTCCTTAAAACCTACACCCCACACCCTAACAACCCCAAACTTTGACCCGGATAAGCTCTCAACCCTGAACTCAATCCAGGCATCGATGTCTAACTCATTCTTCGCAACACATTACAGTCCACCCTCTTCTTGGCCATGGCACATGCCCCCTCACCCACCCAACCAAATCCTTGACCTCAAAGCCCTGCTTGCAGATCATGAGAGTTGTCTATGGGCTCCTATCATGGGCCCTTAGATTGTTATATACCTCGACTATCCGCCCTCACATGTACCCTCAAAGACTCTTAAAATCCTCCGAACAGGCCTAAGGGCCCATATAAGGGAGCCATATTTCTGGCCTTGGATGCTAAGTCTGGTACTTACTAGGTGTTTGCTATGGCCGGGCCTAAGCTTCGCTGTCGAAGTGAGTTCGAAGCCAGGGGCTCCAAATAAGGATGCCACGTTAAATCATACCTGGACCCTGGATGTCCTACCTTTCTTTGGAAGATGCCCTGAACCCTAAACCCCTAAACCCTAAACCCCTACAAAGTGTAGGACAGAACACCCCAAAATAGAAGGCCATCCAGGGTCCAGGTTCCGGGTGTCTCAACAGGGTTGTCGGTCATAGCCCTCAGTTCAGGAGTGTAGGGGGGTGTCTGAACATGATTATAGGTCGTAGCCCTCAGTTAGGGAGTACTTGATGCTTGTTAGTAGGGAATATGGGAATAGAACCCCTATATAATCCCTATATACTATATTCCGTTCTTCCCTACTAACCCTAAACCCTAAACCACATGATATAACCTCTATATGGCCTCTAGATACTCTATTCTCCTTTTCCCTACTAACAACCAGTAAGTACAACAGCACAACGCAAACGCCAACATACTGTAGCAGTGTCCATGTTCTTTTCCATTATTCACTATGTGTAACCCAGTAAGTATATTGGGCTGTCCAGGATCAATATACATATGTGTATATATATATGTATCTACATATAATAAGTGTATATATATATACACCCTACTATACTGTAGTAGTTTCCATTTTCTTTTCCATTATCTCTATATCACCCGACTTTATGGTTATATAGTCCCCTCTTCCCTACTTACAACCTGCTTTAGTAATGGGGTCTCCAAGAGCACAGTGCAACCTGCTAGTGATGACTGGCCTCGTCCGAGAGGTTCGTAGGAGTGACAAAAGCCAGCTTGCCTTCACTGACTGGTTCTTAGTAGGAAATAAGGAAATATAGTATAGGATTTACCGTTTAGGGCTTGGGGTATCCATCAACGTTCCCTTTTAACAGATCTGCGGCATGAACGTGCAACCAGAAGTTACTGAGGGGGATTTCAGTTGCCATACAGCCAAGCTTGTCATGCCTCCTGGCAAGGCGTAACCCATGTGGAGCTCTCCAAACTATAGGTCGACTTGCCCAGCCACATGCTTGAGGATTTGTTCTTTCATTGGGTGTGTTAGGGGACCGTCACTTTAAGAAAGCACAGCAGGCCCCCTAGGGCTCCCAGCTACCTAAACAGTAGGCTACTGGGCTATGTAACTATAGGGTATATAGAATTCAGAACCCATTATTTCCGTAAGTGGAGCCCTAGGGAAGAGGGACACCACGGCAAAGCACGGAGCCTAGTGGGCCCATTGTGTCGAACTTGAAGGCAAACTCCCTTGACCTCAGGAATTTGGATTCAAGTTTCGGAGTTTTGCGTTTAGAGTTCGAGGGGGAACAGACTCAAGCCCTAAACCCTAAACCCCAAACCCTCCCAAAGACTCAACTTGAGATGCTTCGGGTTCTCCAGCCGCGGTACTGCCAGAATCACAAGCACTGCTGAGAGCATGTCATGTGGTAGTTTCCCTACAGGGGGGGGGGCGAATATAGACCGAATATAATATATCCATTCGTGATTATGGGGATCCCCCAAAAAGTACCACTAACTATGGGGAAAAAACCCGTGTACAGTTTGAGCTGAGCGCGTGTCGATAGCAGGTCCGCTTGGTAAGCAGGGACCCACCAGAAACCGTGTTGCGGAAAGGATAAAGCAAGCGGCGTCCGTCTGGGTTCGAGACTGTGGGAATCCAGAGGGTCCAAGTACCCAAAAATTAGGTACCCTGGGTTAGGGCAATAGTAACTATAGTACGGGTTTCGGGCAAGTATATGACCCTAAGGGTCCATGTACCCAATAATTAGGTACTTGGGATTTGGGTAATGGTAATCATAGTACAGGTTTTGGTTAAGTATGTGATTATTATGTACGTGGACCCTTAGGGTGATTAATAGGTACTTGGACCCTGAGGGGAAGGCCGAGGGTCTCATCTGCAAAGCCATGTGTAAGTGCCCGGCAAGACGTGAGGGCAGTCACTGATGCGGAACACGCTCTTCCAGCCAATTCCCTGCCAGAGAAGACACTTTCATGAATGTAGCAAATTAGTTGTTGAAGCGTTTGGGTAAGAGTCTGCGCAATTCCTGCAGCTGTGCTGGCAAACACTCGTGTACGATGAATCAGCTTGGGCCTTTTAAGCTGGTCTACTCCATCTTTCAACATTATCTCCATATAACCCCAATATAATCCCAATATAACCCCAATATAACCCCAATATAAACCCAATATAATCTCAATATAACCCCAAAATAACTCCAACACAAACCCAGTATAAACCTAAGTCATGAAGCCTTCATCATGCAACTGCCAGCCGCAGAGCTCCCTTTCAAGCATTACGAGCATGACCCCGACGACCCGACGCCCCAACCTCTAACCCTAGGGATCCAAATAGCCCAATGTAGGTAATATTTACAGACTTTAGGGCCCAATGTAGGTAATATTTGTATACTTGGATCCCTAGGGTAAAGGCTTGGTGAAGTGTTGTCCCGGAATTCAGCTTAATGATAATGAGGGTACAAAAGCTACAGTACATAACCTCATGCCACAGTTGTACTGATACTAGGGGACCACCTAGTTCCACATCAGTAGAGATAGAAGGGACTACAGCGCACAAACTAGTTCCCTATCATTGGTGATACAAGGCACTACCGTACATAACCTAGCCCTAAGGAACCAAATAACCCAAACTAGGCAATATCTACAGACGTTTAAGGCCCAATGTAAGTATTGTCTGTATACTTGGATCCCTAAAGCCTAAACCCCTAAGCCCTAAACCCCTAAATCCTGAGCCCCTAAACCCCAAACCCAAAACCCTTAACCCTTTGCGCTTTTAGCCCAGGTAGCAGCTGCGAAGCCTTGTGGCCCGTCTGCCCGACGCCCTTCAGGCTCGCATTCACGTTGCAAATGGCCCGGACGTCCTGCAGAGCAGTACACTTACCATAGGGGTCCAGTCCAGGGTTTAGGGTTGAGGGATCCAAGTATTGAAGCAATACTTACATTGGGCCCTAAAAGTCTGTAAATACTGTTGATACTAAAAATCCTGCATGACCTTAGTATACTATAGTACCATTATTTCCCAGGTATAAGGACTTAGGGTCATGCAGGATTTCTATTATCCGCCGTATTACCTACTTTGGACTATTTGGATCCCTGGGGTTATATAGGACTTAGACTTCAGGAGATCTATTTTGCTGACCCCAATCATGGGCACTCGAATGAAAAGGACATGGAAGATTAGTAACATTACAACATGGAAGCCCCAAACACACAGCACAAAGACTGCAGTCCTTTGCACAGTCTGAGAGGAGATTGAGGATTCAGTGTCTAGGGTTTAGTGGAAGCTGTTTGAGATTCTATATTAAAGCTTTAGATGTTCCTGATCTGTATGCCATTCTTCTGATCACCGCAAGAGCACAACTCGTTGCATTGATCATCCTTTTGTTGCTTGTTCATCCTGCTGTGCTGCAGGTTTCGTCTCATATCAGACTTGGCAACCAACACAACGACGATAGCGACTTGAACAGAACGGTTATGTACTCTCAGGCAGAGACCCAAAGCTGCACGTGTGTCAACACTGGAGGAGGAGTCCTATTTCAAGAAGGATTGCTATAGAAGGGTGCTCAGGCTTATGTTCACATCTGTCAACCCCTAAAGCCTAAACCCTAAACCCTAAAGCCTAAACCCTAAACCCTAATCCTTGAGCCAAGGTTTCTCAGATCCCACCTGCAACAATCTGAATTGTACACACTACTCCGCCCCAGCTGCAAGAGCCCTGAAATCCATTCCTCCAAACTTATGGCAAAGCTGAAAGCTGCTCCTATCCCTAGGTCTACAAAAAATACAAGAATAATGGAGAATCAAATGGAAAAGAACATGGAAAATGAAATGGAAACTAGGGTTAGAATAGGGGCTATATAAGGATCCAAGTGTACAAATAATAGCTTCATTGGGCCCTAATGTCTACAGATCTTATCTAGATTGGGCTATCTGGGGTCTAAATCCTAAAGCCCTACACTTTAGAAGCCCAGATCATTACCTAACAGGAGCTTCCTTGGCTGTGGGTACTACAAGTTAACCAGGGAGCTAGGGAGCAGTAGCCCAGTATGTAGATCACCTGGCCTCTTGGTGATTCTCACTGTTGTTCAGCAACCTCCTCGGATCCTCTATCCCTGAAGTTTTTCTTACTGGTGTGTAGTAGGGTACAAGGGGCTATAGGCCCTATAATATTACCCTTGTATATTCTCTACTAATGCCCAGTGAGTTTTGGGGGCCTGGCACATGGCAATATGTCCGGCCATCAACACACAGGCAGTAAAGCTTTCAACATAGTGGTCCCTTGGATGGTGATTTCATATTTGCAGAATGCTGGTTCCTTTGATTGTGATTTCATATTCCTCGTTGGGCTGTAGTAGCGGAAAACATGAAATTTGCAAAACTTCAGCGATACCAGCTAAACGGGTAGAGAACCGTAAATTAAAGAAAGCAAATAAGGCTGCGCAAGCCCTCTGACATAGGCTCTACTGAATTCAGCACAGTCTGCCTGCGAAAGTTTCTCTAAGCCAAGTGGCCGCTGTGCATACACGGAAGTCGTCACAGCGGTGCGAGTATAATGTATAACGTCCTCAATTCAAGAGTCATTACTCTTGACAAGTCCCGGAATCCAAAATACCGCGGCGCTTCTTAAATCCACCTGCTCGGTACAAACCCTAAACAACACACACCTTGTAAACAGCCAAGCACCTATGAAGCCCTGAACCTTAAGCTCTAAAACCTAACTATGAGCAGCCGTCGACATGGCTATCCTCCACCGACAAGCCAATCTCGTTGTTGGAGGTCCATACCTTTTCTTGGAGAGGATCTGCGCACTGTCACACAAAAATCGTAAGAGCTATAGTTTAAACTCCAAGTATCCCCCCTCAATAACCCCCATAACACTCCCCTATATAATCCCGGAGTTTAGACTATAGACACTATAGACTACTAATTATTGGGGCCTGTCCTCCGCTCTCAGCCACTGACCATCAGTTGTTACAAAGGCCAATTGGGGCTTTTCAAAACAGGGGACCCCCCTAAAAAATGTCCTCAACATGTTCCAATGTCTGGAACCCTAAATATCCAGGACCCCGCTGCAGGTCACTTGTACTCTGCTACACTGCGTGAGACGGCATACTGGTAATCCTACATGCAGCTTAGTTAGTTAACTCGTATGGCCTATGGGTGTTACAAGAATCTAAGTCCCCCTGTTAATCCAAGTCGTTGCCTTTACAGCGTCGTGTACTCAGGATTGAAGCGTGCAAGCGGTGCAGTTTTAAGATTCGGGTTACGTAGGGGTTTAGGGGCTTAAGGTTTAGGGCATACTCCATGTGGGTTGCTTTCAAGACATAGTCTGATTTGCATGAAGCACGCCCAAGAACCTGATGAGCACCATCAACATATGGGATCCCATATTGCTGTAATGTGAAGCCATTCCAATCCGCGGGCTTCTTAAAATCTCACTGATACAATCTATCAGAGCATCACTTTTCGCCACATTCCGTGAAATGTCGGAAGGTACCTCTGCTCTGAGAAACTCCAATTCCTACTTTGATGGTCTTGGAAAGGTCTAAGCCTGCTTGAGATCAATGGGTACAAACAGCCACGGATAAACTGCTTGTTAAAACGCATGGCAAATCCCCTGCGACAGCAACTGCGGTATCTTCATGCAGGTAGGGGCAAAGGTGTGAAGCGTTTTACCTGAATAGCTACTCAGCTACTCGTACTGAACAAAAGGAGATCCAAACCCTCAGGGTTAGGGTTTAGGGTTGAGGGTCCAGGGTACAAATCTCAGACCTTAACCCTTAAGGTCCAGATACCCAAATATTGGGGCACTCTAAAGCTATATTATTTGGGTACTTGGACCCTTAGGGTAACCTTAACTCCTCACAGTCTTCTGGGCCTAAGGATCTCGCATAGGCTCCACGCGAAGCGTCCACCTCTAAAGCCAAGGAAAGCTCTGGAACATCAACGTGGCTGGCGTACCTGGCAGCCAGGCGGTTTAGGCAGGCATTACAGTTTAGGGTTTGTGGGTTCAGGGTTTAGGGTTTATGGGTCTAGGGTTCAGGGTTTAGGGTTCAGGGTCTAGGGTTTAGGGCTTAGGGTTTAGGGTTGAGGGTTTGGGGCTTAGGGTTTGCAGCCAAAGTTGAAGATTGTCTCACAGGATCTGTATGAACTGCAGTCTCATAGTCAAAACAAGGATATATAGGGATATGACCCACAAAGATGGAGAATCAAATGGAAAAGGACAATGAGCTGGAAACTGGGATTCTGAGCATAGGGGATACTAGGGATCAATATTCCCAGGTAATTAATGGACAGGACAATGTCAGGGACAATACTAAACTGCAAGAGGGATCCCTTTGTCCACTTGTGCATAACACTCCTAATATTGACAGTAGCTTACATGCCATAGTCCTTGGGTACATCCCCCACCTAGTAACAGTCTATAATGTAGCGGTTTAAGGTTGAAGGCTTAGGGTTGCTAAGGGATACATAGGGTTTAGGGTTTAGGGTTTAGGGTTGAGGTTTATAATTGTTATCCAACTGCGTACGGGCAGTACCCAACATAGACGCCGAAGCATGATGCATTTGAAGCCTTGACTACTTGCATCTTGTTGCAGTAACTACTATGCTGACAATGTGGCCCGGTGTGAGGAGAGGTGCAATTTGTATATACAAATCTGCACATGCATATCTGCACATACTGCCTGCATATACATATTATGTTTGTAGATCTCTCTATCATAAGTCTTTTCTTGGACCTTTCTGGCCGAGGTCTCTCACTTAGACTGCTGTAAGCCTACGGGCGGAAGTAATGAATCATCAACAAACTCTGCGCTAGAATTACTATCACCCAAACCCTAAGTGCTGAATTATGTGGTAGTTGGACACAGAGTTACGGGGATTTTCAAACGAGGGGCCCACTTCATGGAAACTCCAAAACAAAGTGGTGAAGATGCAGACAAAACGCAATGTGTATAAATTTCGAGACAGGCAGATGTCACGGCACCGCGCCGCATGCAAGGTTCATAGGCTACCTTAAAGGTCAACAATACTTACCCAAACCCACACTACACCGGCTAATTAAAAACAAGTTCCAAAGTACCCGATTGTTGTTGCATCCTTAGGATTAAACGATCTGGTGGAGTGGCCAGTCGCTCAGGTACATACTCCCGTCACACCAGCAAGGAGCACCAAAGTGGTCTGTGAAGTACTGAATTAGTTTGGGGCAGGATGTTGTTAGTTGCTGTCAGCCCCAAAGGGTCCATGTACCTATCCAGTAAATACTTTGGGTCCAAAGGGGTTCCTATATAGGTACTTTGGGGCCTAAGTATATACTATGTAGGTACATGGACCCTTTGGGAGCGTTTCTTCTGCTGAACGGCTTGCATCGTTGGGCTCCTCGCCTGCGCTCCCTGATCACATGGGAGGTTCTCAAATTGACGGACTCTTCGGGCTTTAGAGGTGCAAGGGGGTTCAAAAGGGATTCTGGGAGTATGTAGTAAGTGGGTTTAGGGTTTAGGGTTTAGGGCTTTAAGGATAGCATCAAAGGGATTTGGAAAATCTCTTACATGTGTCGCTATGTTTGTTCAACTGTGAGACAACAAGAGTTCCTTCAATCACCCTCTGTAAGTTCACCAGAGAGAGGTCTGTCTAAGAGCTTGAGTGAGAGGAAAACACGATACCTTCCGACGCCACTCATGACTCTTCTCCATCAGTCAAGACCCGAATGTAGGCTTTTACTTTGCTCAACTATAGACTGGGCTGCTGTTAAGGAACCAAAACTCAGTTGCCATAGTTGGTATGCATATTAATGAATAGGGTTTTCTCAATATAGAAACTTAATTTAAGCTACTTAACCCCTATATTCCCCCAGTTTCCATTTCATTTTCCATTGTCTTTTCCATTTGATTCTCCAAGAACAGTAACCTGGTAGACCTCGTAGCGAGGCTTGGCTCGGATTTGGTGTTTGGCGGCAGTTGGCGGGACAAATCACGAGCTCCCACAAACTCTACACCCTTCGCCTGGATGCCTGTATGAACAATATGTGTTCTTACCTTTGGAGGTCCGGATGTCACTTGCTCTGAGCTACAAGCCCCTCTTGGGGGTTCATGGGACTTATAGTCACTACTCAAAACTGTGGTTACAACCCTACTTCCAGCTTGGGCAACCCCCATAAGGCCATTCAAGGGGATCACACGTAGGGTTATAAGTCCGAATACAAGTAGTTACTACGTCCCAGGAACCCCTGGGCCAGGTCCCTTAAGGCCGGCTCTTCTCCCTGCGACGGGCCAAACCTCAAAGAGTCGGAGTGTCATGGCATGCTAGGTTGTAAGAAAAGGAAGGTGTCTGGGGTGACAGTGCCCTACAACAAGAACTAACAGAAGCAAAATGAAACTGAACAAATATACGGCCTTCCCTGCACCCCTCTCCACCCAGCCTAAATCCTAAACTTCGCACCCTGGAGGCTTTAGGATGGAGGGCGGACTTGTTGTCGTCGGCATTCTGGATGAGCTCCCACAGGCAGTGGCATTCGTCGGCATAAAGATCGAGCGCCAGCCTGGCCATGCCCAGACAATGGGCCTGCAACGTTTGATAAAGATTATTGATATATGGGTGGTTGTCAAAATTATGGTCCCTTTTTGGGTCCCTGCTATAATACGGCACCTAATATTTAGGGTACCCAAAAAGGGACCATAATTTTGACAACCACCCATATTACTATTGTTACTACTATTTAGATTGCCATTATTATCACTATGTATATTACTCTTATAAATATTACAATCCATGATACTATTATTATAGCTGCATGAAGGGTAGGAGGCCTTACAATACTAGGACCGTACAGGGGCTCTATTAGGATCACGTGAGTATCACATGGGGTTCCCTCCGAAGGATAAGGAGCATTTTGAAAGAAACTCTCACAGAACTAGTTTGTGTTTGGTGGTTGAACCTGGTAAGATGATATTCCTATATTGGGTACCATAGCATCCCCAAATAAACCACTACTCACATCTGGTTTCAGGCCGCAGGCTTCAGAAGAGAAAGGATGTTGGAGTTCGGAGATTGCCATAAAACCCTGAAGCTGCCGAGTGCGACGGCCATGCTGCAGCTATGTCAGCTTAGAGCCCTCAGCGCTTCAGATGCATAGGCTTACCATTATGATTCCTACACATTCCCTGACGGGACTCTGGATCATGCTGCAGCATCCGGGGGGTTGCCTGTGCTTCAGGAAACTAGATTTCTGATCAGGCCGCGAGTGCCAGGAGCGTATTGTAGGGAATATAGGGAAGGACAGATGATTACCAATATCCCAGATGAAGGAAGCCCGCCTAGACGAAACGAACCGTGGAATGTCCCCTCGCCCTGAGGTCCAAGTACCCAAGAATTATCTACTTTGGCTTTGGGGATTAATAATTGTAGTACAGGTTTTTGGGCAAGTATATGATCATTGGGTACTTGGACCCTTAGGGTCACCCCCCCCCCCAAAAAAAAAACAGCACTTTACGTACCAGGGTCATTGTGCATCGGGGCCTTGTGGGGTTCAACTTGGTGCAAGCTATCATATTAGAAGCGTGGATCTTTCCTTGGAGCCGTGCGAGCTAGATTTTCTGTAGCTACTGGGAGGCTTCACAGCTTTTGTTTTAGCTTACACAATTGCTCTGCTAGCAGTGAATGAAGCTTCCTTAACTGCTGCCTCATGCTTCGTAGGAGCGTGGTAACGAATTCCAAAAAAGTGTCCCTGTATGCTTCCGGATAGTTGTAACAACCCATGTAGTGGAAAGCATGAGTTAGACAAGGCTACTGTCATCCCTTTCCCCCAAATGATGCATCCCCTCTGCGCCCTTGACGGTTCTGATGCGGTGGTTTCTCAAGAAGAGCTTACCCGTGCGGACCCTAATTCTGTGGGAACTGTCTCATCCATTGAATTCTCCATTCTTGCAATCCCTAGACCCTAAACCTTAAACCCTATCATGGCGAACCTCTCCACTGCGGCACAAAGAGACCTTCACGGGAGAGCACTACGGTGGAGGGAGGCAATCTTGCACCACTCCAACCCCCACAAAATGCTGAAATGTAAGCCTTCCTCTATCCGCCAGGGCTATGCTTTGTTTCTTTTCGAAGGGCGGGTTCCAGGCTCTTGGCAGAGTTTTGGAAGCACAGCTTTGCAGTGCTTGCGGTTTGGCATAACCTGATTTGATTAGAGTAAGACTCTTAAAATAATTGTGTGACTGCTCCCAGAATCTAAGTAGAGGCTTTCCCGGAAAAAAACACGGCTTTTTTGAAGCATGAGTGCAGGGTCTTGGGCTTAGGAGGGATGCATCCATTCCTTTTTAAATGCTGGGGCTTTGGAGGGGTACATCCATTCATGTTTAAAAATGCAATTCCTCATCACGCGAGTGCTGTGATCCGAATGCAGGTTGCTGGTTTGGCTGGCAAGCGTTTCGGTCTGTTATCACAAATCCCACACCACTGATTGGCTACATGGCACTAGGTGTCGGCTAGCGTAATGGGTTTTGTGAAGTACGTATATGCTAGTGTGCTGCTAGATACGAGTCCCTTTTCTGTAGCAGCTGCCACTCATGCCCGCTACCTTACTCCACATCCACAATTTTGACACACACACACACATACTTCCTTGAGCAAGAACACACCGATCTCATAGACGACATCAACCGGAAGGAGAAAACAGGTTTACCCTCTGTTGAAGACGTAAGCTGGTATGCCTACCAGCCACCTCCCTCCCCTGGGTCCCTGGGTGCCCGCCTCCGCATTCCGAGGAGTCCTGCCTTCACTTCCTCGCTTACATCCTCCTCCCACTCGCAGTTCACGAGCCTGGCAAGCTTGTTGACAAAAGCGAGCACACAGAGAACGCTAGCATGATCGAGCGCAGGGACTGCGCATGTAAACTACCATGGGTGTAAGCTTGTCGATTCTTGTTTTCCTATCTGTGGGTCTAGCAGTTGGAGGAGTGAGATCTTAAAGTTCGAGGATATTTGCGGAACTCGATCGCAGGCCGTGTTGCAAAAACCTGACAGCTTTGTCCGTCAGAACATGCGCGAACCTCTACTTAGTTACATTCACACCCCCGGTCACCCAAAAGGGCAAGAATTTCTTCTTCTTTGGACTTAGTTGCCTGAGTGAGAACGTAACTGCCAAGCACAGTGTCAAGAAAGAATCCACAGCATGGTTCGCAAGAAAGACAAGCATAATGCCCTCCCCCAATCACCCCCCCCCAATACTAAATACTCACCATATATTGTAATATACCACATAAATGGAGTATCTGATATTAGGGGTGTGGGGGGGTGACATATTAGGGGGAGGAGATTCAGCAAACCCTCAGGAGACATGGCACTTGTCACTTCGCGCTGCTTCTTGGGACAGCTACAAAACCATCTGGAAACTGCACCAAAGAAATCTGGGAATCTGAGGGCTCCATGGAGATACTTGTGTTAATTATTCGCAAAATCATGGGCCCCTTTTGGTTATGGAGTATATTGAGGCACCTGGTATCTAGGGGTACAAAAAGGGACCCTAATTTTGGGAACTACCCAATTACTACTTGGAGGTCCATAAGCTATGGGTACTTATAACCTACTTACAATTGTCCCATCTAGTCCTTTAAAATCAATGGTAACTACATCCGGGGACTGACAATCGAAGGCTGGCAAGTGGGTGACAACTATGGCTACAGTACGGCACCCCTGAGGGGCCATGCGTTTACGGACTAGTTTGCTTTAATACCCCATGTCACAAAAATGTGCTGAACTGGAGGGCCGCTTCCAGGCATCGTCTCCATACGTATGGTTTCTAGTGTAAGGCTGAGGGTTTTAAGTAGGTTCCAGGTTGGACTTCTAAGTAAACCACCATGGCCGACTGCCTGTCTTCGCGGATGCTCTCCACGACACGTTTGCCTTCAGCTAGGGCACCTGGCTCCAGCATGCTCGGCCATAAGCTTTGCGTTGTAGAGGGCCCCCAAGCAAAAATAAAACCGACGAAGCGGCCCTATGAAGAATGTAGCTCGGTTGGAAGTGACCCAGATAGGATTCAATGTTAGAGTGGGATAAGGGGGTACCCAGCACTCCAACAATTCAAGCTCCCCCTGCATCCAAATCCCACAGTTTCCCTTTTGGCAGCCCATCCTGTTCCATAATCTGCATCCACCTGAGTCACTTCTCACACAACAAATACACCAATAAGAGGGATTCCAGGGAATGCGGTTACTGCAAATTCTGCTTCTGCGATTCCTATAAACACCTTGATATACAAGCCTGGCATAAACCGATGATGTACGCTGCCTGTGAGCTCCAACCACCCTGATCACCCCAAATCCTAAGCCCTCAAATCGTTGAAGTCCTGTATGCTACTTGAAATCATCAAGCTGATCAAAGGCGCTTTGATCGGGCTTCGGTGCTGGTTGCGGAGGTTGCGAGGGCTTCTTCGGCGCTTCAGCGGCGTCCTTGCATTTAGGAAAGGTAACAACGCTTCTTCATGGTAGCATGCTGGATGCTAGGTAGCTGTAAGGCTAATAGAGTAAATAACTGCAAGGCAAAGTCGATTCTCTTGGTGAGGCGTCGATTCGTTGCAGCTTCACAGGGCTTCAGGCAAGGCTCAAGGAGTACATGCTGGAGCTTGGTCAAACTATTGCGAGGTGTGTGGGGCGGTGTAGGGGTCTGGGAGATGGAGGTTGCAAACTTGGAGCAGCTAGCACTGGATTGAGATGGTTGCCATTTTTTTTGCGGATGCTAACATGTAGCTTCTTGCATGCAAGGCGCTAGTGACAGCTTGGTCATTTTCTGTCCCAATACAACCACATATATCAGCGGGCCGGCAACTGCCACTGACGTGAGATTCCGGGATCTCCAATGCATGAAATAACAAGCTTGAATCGCGACCCGGCGAATGCCAAACCCAAGGAAGGACCAAAGGACAAGAGCAGGACCCTACAGTCTTAGACATCTGGTGGTTTCCCAAAATAGGGGACCCCAATTTCGACCCCAAAATACTATAATCCTTAATATAGGGACCACCAAAATGGTACCCCTAATCTTAGGAAACTCCCATCTCTGTCCTGCACGACTTTCTCTGGTTCCTCCGCGTCCGCAGCAGGCCTCAGCTTAGCGTTGACAATTCCTCAAAACTTTGAAGGTGTGAAGTTTCTACGCCAAACCCTACTTAAACATGACTTCAATGAGCGGTGCAACAGCTTTCGGCTACCCTCTGGTTTCGACCAAAGACTCCATGAAGACGCAAGAAGGCCAGCATTGCTGCATCCAAGATGCTTTGCTTTTGCTTTGGGTAGGCACCTGGGATAACGAACCCGGCCCACAAAGCCAACTTCGTGAGGCTTACAGAGGCTGAGGTTTAGAGTGGGGCGAGTCCGCAACCAGCAAGCAAGACTCTCTGCCTTAAAGCACAAGAAGGTTTTGCAGGGACCAGAAGCGAGGGTTAGCTGACTGTACAAACAAATATTAGGGTTACAGGGGCTACATAGGGGTTATCTAGGGGTTATATGGGGATACTGGAACATAAAAAGAAAACCACTATTTAGCGTTTAGGGTTTAGGAAACTGCACCGAATCCTTGAAATTCAAGATGACTTGTCTGCACCATTTGAGTCTGAGGGTTATGCTCTTGCAGCCCCTAAACCCTAAACCCTAAACCTTCCCTTAGACAAGAAGAGGCCTGAGCGGAGCATCCAAAACTTCTAAGCCTTAAAGCCCAACATCTCAGCCACGCCAAACCCACAAAACAAAACTACCCAACCCCTGTCATAAGGAGCGCTTAAGGGTATCCTATAGATGCCCTTTCCGGGTCAAACGAAATACCTTTAAACATCCGTTTGTTACCCTAAGGGTCTAAGGACCCAAATAGTGGACTGAAACCCTACATAATTTGGGTCCTTGGACCCCAAACCCTAAACCCTATATATCCTCCTATGACTCCTTTGAAAGGACCCTATGATTTGGGTCCTTGGACCCTTAGGGTTATAAAATGCCAACAAGGCGGCGCAGCACCGCCAGCCCTGCGGGCAATCTCGGCCTCAAGGCGAGCGATCCGATCCTCACAGATTCTAAGGAGCTAGCGTTTCGGGTTTAGGGTTCAAGCTTTATACAAATTGTATAGGGTTCAGGTCGGGAGTTTTGAGCAACTTTTGGGCGAGTTTCCGTTTGAGCTTTTGACCTATATACTTTGTATTTCTCTGGGCTTGACGGTTTAGGGTTCAGGGTACAGGGTTGATAGGGGTTATAGTCTGAACTCCCAATATCCCCCTTAATAATGGAGAATCAAATGGAAAAGAACACGGAAAATGACATGGAACTTGCTAAATATAGGGTTACGTAGGGCATTATAGGGGTTATAATCTAAACTCCTAGTATCTCCCTTAGTAACCCCTATAATAGCCCCCCTATATAAACCCCCTACATATTGCCCCTTTCAGGACTTCAGACTCTAGCTCAAATGCCTTGGGCTTGGGGCTAATGATCAGGGTAATCTACGGGGATACTTGCAGATTTGTGGGTAGTCATATGCAGGTTCCATGTGAGTCATAGTCTACACTCCTAGTATCCCGCTTAGTGACCCCCATAGTAGTCCCCTATATCTGCCCTATATAACCCTCTTTAGGGAGTTTAGACTATAGCTCATGTGAGTTTTTTTTCTCGGTTGGTGAACCTAGTAAGATAATATTCTTATATAAAATACTATAACCAAAAGGAGGATATGATCTTACTCTATATTGCGTACCATAGTATCCCCAAATAAGATACTACTCATGTGAAGGGCCTTGGAGCATAGGGCTTTAGGGCTTGGGCATGTTCCATTCGAGGTCGGTCTGGATTGGAGATTCAAGGCCCAAAGCCGCTGAAATCTTTTAGGGTTTAGGGTTTAGGGTTTAGGGTTCAGGGTGTAGGGTATATGAAATCCCCAGCTCCAAACAAAGAGTGTTTCGGGTTTTAGTCACTTGCCTTATCCCCCCAGACTCAGATG
>CAJNIZ010038014.1:4198-17838 GCA_905231905.1 Symbiodinium pilosum
CCCTAATCCCTAAACCCTATAAAGCCTAAGTCGCTTTGAGGAGTTTAGACTACAGTTCAAATGGGCAAACGGCCTACAGCAAGGCAAGGGCCTGGCTCGTGCTAAAGGAGCTAACCCAGAGTAGGGTTTAGGGCGTAGGAGTAACCAGAAAACCGGTTTGCTAGGTACGAAAAACTGTTCATATTTAGTAATTGGCCTCCAAATACCGATTCTGGGTTTAGGTACGAAAAACTTTTCATATCATAGTAGTTGGCCTCCAAATACCTAATATTCAGGGCCCAGAGCCCAATTATTTGCCTCTGTAGGTTGAGAAAACATCACGAGGATACAGGCACGTGCCAGGCAGCGACCAGTTACATGACGGTGTGATACCTTAGGGGCCCCACTGTATCCCCGAAACCCTGCTCCCTAAACCCTGATATACCTCCCAATGCCTAGAACCATAACATTTAACCCAACATAATGGGCATGCTACTACCTGGACCTTAAAATTATGTAGAATATTGGCCTTCTTGACTGTTCTCGGAATTTCTGGACCATTATTTTAGACCATCTGAGAGGTCTTGGCGATCCTCAAGCTGTACAGGAGAAGCTGGAGCTTACGGGATGCCTCTCCAGTCGCAGTCGACGAGTGGGCTGTAACCTCAGCCCAATTGTCCAGGGAGCTTCAAACCCCTATGGGCAAAAAAATCCGAAATTCAAAGCCACCCTAAACAAAGACCAGGTTCAAACCCTAAACCCTAAAAAGAGTTGGTTGATTGCGCAGGCGTCGTGTTGACCGCGCGTGTTGAAGGAACAGTTGAAATCAAGGATTGGGGTTTGTGGTCTTGCCCTAAGGGTCCAAGGACCCAAATAATAGGGACTTAGGGCCCAAGCACCATTAATATTATAGTATTTGGCCCTTACAGCCCTACTACTATTTGGGTCGTTGGACCCTTAGGGTTGGATTTAAGGTTCTGAGTTCACTTATTCGAGAAGTCGCAAGCCAGGAATGCCTCGATCGACGGTTACTTGGGCACTTTGCATTCGCAGTATCCCTAGAAGCCCAGGTACCCATATAGTAGGTCCTTGGGTTACAGATAGTATAAAACGATATAGGGCCTTGAAGACAGGAACCCAATGTATAGGTAACTGGGCTTCTAGGGTATGATTTTGGGTTTAGGGTTAGGGTTTGTGGGTTTAGGTGGCGGGTGTTGAGACCACCGGTGTGCCCTTGGACATTCATAACATGTTGCCAATATGCTTCTAGACCGAATGCTCCTTGATCACTCCCCTCTTTGTGTGACAGAGTCTCGCTGTCTACAATGCTCAGCATGTTTCTGCTCTCAAACCATATGAAATAGTAGTAATAATAATAGCATAAATAATATCAGTATCATAGGAATAAAAGGGAATAACAGTAGCAATACTAAGAATGGTAGGTCTAAAGCCTAAACCGTAAACTATCGTTCTGCGCACATACCATAATGGAATGATGCGACGTAGGGGTGTGCTATAAGTTATAGGGAGAAGACACTCATTCTCAGCGGGGAGCGGCTCAAAGCTAAGTCTTACATGCGGGATTTAGGGCTTACCGCAAACCATGGCTGTGGGAGTGTGTTGAAACCCCAGACCCTACCAAGGATGCCCAGAATACTCCCCAGACCTTCTATCTTCAGCATCCAATAGAGTAATGTAAACCCATGATTTATAAACTCCCTCCTTTCCAGGGCCTCATTTTTAGGATCCTTATTATAATCCCTATTAAGGGAAGGGGGTTGATTAATCAGGGGTCTGAACTATATTATCAGGCCTCCAATTTTGGGGAAGACCCTATGTGGTTATGGGGTTTTTCAGTTGCCAACCACGCAAACCCTAAACCCTAAACCCTAAAGCCCTGTAGACCCTAGCAAATACTGATGTTCTTAGGCTTCATAATCCACTTCGCAATTAGGATTGGTCCCCTAAACCCTTGGCAACTAGGATGGGTCCCCTAAACCCTACACCCTAAACCACGTGGAACTCGTTTTGAAGACATAAAACATCCCTGAACTGTGAACTCCAAATAAAGTTCTGAGATGCGTTGCGGTTTAGGGTCCGAAATCCTGATACGAACCTCCAAACTGAAAACCCAACACCCTAACTGCTAGACTCTAAGCTCTAAGCCCGAGACTCAGGCGCTAAATTCAAAACTCAGAGCCTCAAACGCCAAACTCTACCAGGATCCATAAGCTACCCATCAAATGGATCTGTATAGGTTCTAGGTGTGAGTGTTTAGGCTGTATAGAGGGCACACGCGTGATCTAGGCAAATGCTGAGGTCAAAGGCCTAAAGCCAAGGCCCAAAAATCCAGACCAAACCAAGCCACCTCCTCGAGCGGAGGCTGCTCGCTCTTAGAGCAGCAGTGATTGCTCGCACTTGTCGCAGCTTGTCCCATGGCAAGTTGCGATGGACATTCCCTTTTGCGGGAGATATGGTACTTTCCAAAAATCAGGGGACCCCAATATACTATAATCCTTATTATTGGGACATCCTAAACCCTAAACCCTAAACCTTAACCGTGCCCCTAATTTTGGGAAACTCCCATATTCAAAAGATGTGAGACAGCTCAGGAGGGACCCTGTTTTCAGTGTTGAAGGGGTTTAGGGTTTAGGGTTTCAGGATTTCAGGTTCAAAGTTCGGAGGCGCTTTAAGTGGGGCTTAGAATGTCACTCTGGTGTGGCAGAAGGGCGTAGGGGCCTGGGGGTATAGAAAAAATGGTTGTAGGATTCTGGGTTGCGGGTTCAGGGTTCAGGGTCCCTCCAAGAAGTCTCCAAACAATGGAAGTCTTCTGGGCAACAGGATCCAACTCGCCACCCTAACCGACCGGTGTCACTGCTAAAGGGTCTCAATTCAGCAACCTTTCATAACTCGGAGGTCCCAAGCTCATTTAATTGTAAGCCCACCAGGGCACCCCCCCTGAAGCCCAGCTATTGGCCTACAGCAGCAGAGGCTTGGGGGTGCTGCGTGCGGCGAGGTGTTGCCGTGCGGCTCGTTGTTTAGAGTTCAAGGGCTTAGGGTTTGGGGAGTTAGGGGCTCAGGGTTATATGCGGTGTAAGGTTCAGGGTCGAGGGGATATTTCAGTACGATTGATGGGCGTCATAGGGGCAGACGTGTAAAAAGCATCCGTTCAACAATGGTAGCGAAACAGATAGACCAATGTGAAGGCAAAGAGAGACTAGACACAGTGAAAGGACTTGTCACGCGGACCTAATTAATGCGGCTTTAAAGTCTAGGGTTGTGAAAATTTAGGGGCGTGGGCCAAGGAACTGCGCATCTTGGCAGAGCGGTTTGTGCGCTTGAGGACCGTACATGGCTAGTCATGCTGCATGACCGTTCCCTGGGGATCCGAGTAGCCCAAGGTAAGTACTATTCATAGGCTATGGGTACCTGGCCCCCAAAGTATGTAGAATGATGCCGTCTGACTGTTCTTGTAGGGCCATCAACTTAATTACATACTTTGGGGAGGCAGGTTTTTTTTGTGGACTTAGACCCCCTGCATTGTTAAGGCACCCTACATGCAAAATCAAAAGAGCCACTGCGATCTCGTCTTTAGCCCTACCTAGAGATTGACATCTTTACCGTGCTTCCTAACCCTATACCCTAAATAGACTTTCCAGGGTCTAGGTTACTCTAAACTCTATCACCCTAAACCCTGAATAAACTTTAAAGGGTCTAAGTTACTCTAAACCCTAAACGCTATAATCCTAAACCGCCGCAAATCAAAACTTGCAGTCCCTTCCTCGACCAAGGCAGTACGGGGTTTAGGGTTTAGGGCTTGGAGTTTAGGGCTTAGGGTTTACAGTTAAATGTTTCAGGCTTGGAGTTTAAAGCTTGGGGTTTAGGGTTTAGGGTGTACCTACACCCCAAAAGTATGTAAATTGTTTGCCCTAAACACCTAAAAACAGCCAAAAGGGCTATAATTCTACATACTTTAGGGGTCCAGGTAGGGCTTAGTGTTTAGGGTTTAGGGCCCTACGAGCCTTGTGCCCACGAACCCCAAATGGCCTTCCACAAATAGGGGAACCAATATGCTGTGGCCCTGTTTATAGGAACCCCCTCAAACGACAATCCTCATTTTAAGATTTAAGAACCCCGAACCCTAGACATACCGACGGAACCCCATACTAGTTTGTAGCAATTTCACTTCGGTTCCCGCAAACTGGACACCAAATATATACATTAACCATATGTCTCTCCCGAAAACCTATACTACAACTGCTAGTACTCAAGTGCCCAGTACCCAATTGCTGGGTAACGTTCAGGCGTAGGGTTACTCTACACTGGGGACCCCCCCACCAAATATTAAGGTTTCTCTGTGTGGGTGAATATCAAACATTAGGGGGGTCGCTTAAAATTGGCACGATAAGCACAAACAGCCTAGGTAGGTAAATTGCAAGGCATTATTGAATCACTATTGTTACGTCCAATAGCAACTCATCAATTATACGGGGACATAAGTTATGACCTGGTTGTAACTCGATTGTTTTCCCCACACCGTAAACTAAAAACCCTAAATCCGACCTAGGACGGAAAACCCTAAACCTGAAACCCCCAGCCCTGACTGCTTCCCTTGACCCAACAACCCAGAATGCCCTAGCATCCTAAACCCTTCACACCCAATAAGCTCTAAAACGATGAACCCTAAACCGCGGATGTCTTCAAAGTCGCACTCGCAGCGCCGCTGTCAGCGCCCCCCGACCTCTTTGTAATCGACCTGAGCGTTCTCCAGCCATAGTGGGGCTTCGAGTGTAGAATCTACTTACTGGGGGGTTGATAGGGAGTATATAGCGATTACATTCCTTCCTGCCCTACTAACCAGCAGTAAGTTAAGGGCTGATGAGTTCTAGCAGATACCCCCTCAGGGTCTGGGGCTTGGGGTTTAAGTTTAACACTAGAGCCCAAAAAGCGCTCTTGTAGGGGACGTTGACCGTTTAAGGGGTACCACTGTTGATGCCTACAAACCCTGCATGAACACAAGCCTTAGTCCCAGGATATGATATTTTCTAATAAGGGTCCAAGTAAACAATACTTATATGAGCCCTGGACTGAAGTTGTAGAATATCCCTTAAATGGGTCCCCCTTATATATCCCCTGAAAGTCTCCCCCATATACTTCTCCCAAATGTGTACGACAGCTAGTAATACCAACACTCTCAGTATTTGGTACATGGACCCTTATAGGCTTTCCCAAGGAATGAAGTGCCTCGGGTCATGGAAGACTTCTAGGTATGAACCGTGGGCTTTGGTGCTTGTCAACGGCTTTGTAGCCCAGCAACCATATTACAACAGGGTTTAGGGTCTTGGGAGGGTGCCTTTTTTCTGTTGCATCATGCTATCAAGGAACCCCGTAACCAAAACGTTCGAAAGGGTACTATTTAGCTCAAAGAGTGTACAGCTGGCTTTCTTGGCGCCCATTGATAAGCAGGCATCCGTCGAGTAGGGAAATGCAAATTTCATTCATGCCTGCTTGTCAATGCATTCTATGGGCCTGCGTTTGGGGGAGGCTTGTAGATGTTAAAGCTTTAGGGTTTGAGGGAGGGATGGCCGTCAATTTTGGAGCTTGCCGCTGTGGATGCTCCTTCTGAGGCGGGTGTAATAGAATGAAGGAAGCCGCAGGTGCAGAATACAAGGTAAAAACTAATGTGGGTTTGGGATTCGGGTTCAGGTCTAGTGTGTAGCACAACGTGTCCAGAGGTCTGACAACAACTACATACACCGCAGGATTCCTATGTAGGAACTCCTGTAGTCCCCAAGCATAACTATATCCTGTACCCTACACCCAAACCCTAAACCTCTAGGTACCTGGATCCTTTGGGTGCGTTTGGGGTTCGGGTCTTCCACTCAGCTTCCCTGGTGCAAGGCTCATTGGCTAGGTGTTCCCCGCATGTAAACCCGTAAAGCTGGGGTTTCCCGAAGTTAGGGGTACCTTTTCGGGGTCCCTATAACAAGGATTAGAGCATTCTTCAATCTATGTCGGGGCACCCGAAATTGTGTAGGGCAGTTTGGCGACATGTTCAGGCTGTCATTCTGGGTAAGATCGGGCGAGATTGTTATGCGCTGTCCTGATAAGCGAGAATCAGCGAGAACCGTCCCCCCCAAGTCCAAACGAAAAGCTTGAGCAGCCCTCATAGACATGAGCTTGGGTCCAGCCTTACACGGGTCAATTACATCGGCTCAATGGTGGAAGCCGCTGGCATTCTTTCGGTCAAAACCTCGAGGCTTAACAGCTTTCCTTGGACTGCTACCTCCAAATAATGGGTTGCGTTTCGTTTTCAATCTTATCTGCATTCTCCAAATATGTCCCTAAGTTGTTTGGGTAAAATCGCCAGCTTGCGTGTGTGCAGGAACTGTAGAGCCTTTCCACCTACTTGGAGGGTCATGGGACTTTGTAAGTAGGTTAATAATGGAAAAGAGAATGGAAACTGCCATATACTATTTTGGATTCGTGTTTAGGGTGTAGGGTCATGGGGACTTGGTAAGCGTGTTGATGATGGGAGTCATCGGGCTTGTGGGTTGTTAACCTCCTACGTAAGTCCCCTGACCCTGATCCTTTAAGTACTTTGTTGGTCAGCTCTGTCTAGTATCTGGAGGCATGGAAAATCATTTGACGTATGCGCCAGTCCTTAATACCCCCAACTACTTGCCATTCCAGGAACCCGCTAAGGGATGTCTCACCAACATAATTAGTACGAGACTGGAAAATGATCATGCCAGTTGCAAGAAACCCTGTCAATGCCCATTCCGGAGACACCCCAAACCCTAAACCCCCAGCCCTGAACCGCAGGTGCCGTAATATAATCTGTAGCCAAAAAGGGGCCCATAATTTTCAGAACAACCCACATGTCCCGGCATTCCAAAGATCTTTCTGGAGAAGGCTCCCATGTGCACTTAAACAGCTAAGACACGGCTTGGCGGACACAAAGTACTCGCCGCTGTTTTTCTTAGACGACACGCCCTGCAGGCAAAACGGTTGTTGGCGAAGTAAGAGCAAAGTAACAGTAGCCCACTGCACAAGTAGCTGTTAAGGCTATGGTGCTGAGTACGGCGTAAGAGAACGGATCCCACTCGCAGTCTCCATGCAATCGAGCATCGTCCCCACATCCCAGTTCCCTATGCGCTACTAATCACCAGGGAACCAGCAGTGTGGTTCGGACGCGAAGAATAGGTTTCGCTCTCCGTGGTTTGGTGTTGCTCAACACGAGCCCGGAGATCATGCAGAGAGAGAGCCTGGGACTCGAAAAGCATTTTTCTTACGCATCCGGCTTGCTTCAAGCTTAAGCCAGCTGGGAACGTCTCGTTGATGAACTTGGAAACCTGAACGTGGCACACACTGCGAAACCAAGAGAGCTGTACGTGTCAAAGCCAGCTGACTTCAACGCACTGATGGTGGTGTCATCCATCTCGATCCGCTTACCGGGGTTGGTCTTGGATTTAGGGTTTGGGGTTTCAGGATCCCTGAAAACACCTTGGCTCCTCTACTAAAAGGAGGGATGCCGCATAAGTTTCACAAACATCGTCAAGCGGTTCGACTGCGGACGGCCCTCGCAGCAGAAGGGCTTCGCATTGAGGATTTTGGCAATCGTAAAGCGAATATAGGCACTCTCATAGGTCGTTGTGTTGGGATTATAGCGCATTACATTGCACTGCCTTGTAAGGGATCCGTGTGAATGCTTGCTGAAAATGTTAAGGCTGCCCAAATTCAAACTCCTCTCATGAAGTAAACTCAAACCCTGCACCCCAAAACCGCGTGCTTTGAAGGCCTCCTGAAACCATTCAAGAATCAGTCTGTACAAAGCAACAAGGGGAAATGACTAAGTGCCACCCAGGGAGGCCTTGCAAATTCGAACCCCTAATGTAGACCCATGATTAATAAACCCGAAGCCCTAACCCGAGGATCGCTGTTAAAGCCCCTACTGAGGAGAGTGGATTTATCAATCAGGGGTCTACATTCAACCTTGAAAAGCCGACAAGCCCAGGACCCCTAAACTTAGGGTGTAGAGTTTAGGGTTTAGGGTTTAACCCCTCTCAGACCAAAGGTACTCAATCAAACTGGGAAAGATCCTGAAGGCAAAAGACATGCCCACTCGGGACTTGGAGGTTAATTGGAGTCAGCTACCTAACATGATCGGAAAAGGGTTAAGATTCAGGACAATAAGTCTATTGCAATCTACTTCATTCGGCTGACCTTTAACCCTAAACCCTAAACCCTAGACCCCATGACTCTCCAAGTCGAACCTAAACCCTATGCCCTATTCAGGGCCCTAAGGGTTTCGGATTCAGCACGCCTCCGAGCCCTGCATGGAATTCAGGGCGTTGATCCATCCTGCGTCCACCATGGCCTTGTAAATGTTTGAGACCTGGCGGCCGTTTGGAGTTTCTAGTTTGAAGTAGGCTAATAACCCCTATAAGCCATTATCCCCATTACTAACCTACTTGCTAAGTCCCCATGACTCCTCCAAGCAGAGCATTCAGGGTTTAGAGTTTGGGGCTTTTAGGCATAAGGAGAAGAAGTGGGGCTTTACCTTCCTGGTGCTTAGCAGGGAATGACGGGGGGGGATTCCTACAAATGTACTAGCCCCTGTATTACGCGGATTAGGGAAGAGGGTCAATCCACTTCCACGCGTTCCCCCATTCCCTACGAAGCACCAGGGAGTGATTCCGGGTGGCAGCGCTAGAAGTTGCTGCAGAATTGGGAGGAGTAGGATAGGTACAGGGGCACGAGTAGCAAAGTAATAGCAACAGAAGAAGTATACGTATGTCGCGCTCGATTGTGAACAAATATATATATATACTTGTTACAAAGCTTTACGGCATAGGGCATTGTGCTCAGTTTTCATCTACACTGCTTACAGGAGGTCATGGGTATATTGACAGCTCCCACGACAAAAAAATGCACGCATTGACTAACGGCCTTCTTGGGGCAGAAGCCACACACAAGTCAAGTCTATCTCTTCGCAGACTAACATGGAACCCAAAAAAGGGACCAGTACAGACATCACTCCTTTTTGAAACTGCCTAAACCCTGAACCCTTAACCCTAAAACCTAAACCCTAAACCCTTAACCCTAAAACCTAAACCCTAAACCCTAAACCGAGGGGCTTTTTGGGGTGCGACTTTGGTTTGAAGACCTGTGGTCCCGGCCTACCCTTCAGCAAACAAACATGGAACCACCCAAAGAGGCCTTATACAAACTACTGCTCTTTACTAGGGTTTAGGGTTAAGGCTTTATGGAGTTCCGTATTCCTTCGTGAGAGCATTCTACTCCTGAACCCTCACGCCCGTCCCCAAAGGCTTTAACCCCCAAGCCGCAAACCCCAGACCCGTAACAATTGAAACCCTTCCTTGGGTAAGCTAGGCCGTTAAAAGGGTGGCTTTAGGGTTTAGGGTTTAGGATTTAGGGTTTAGGGTTTAAGGGTAAGCTAGCCCGTTAAGAGGAGGTAAGGATACAAAAATATGGGGTACAAAGCCATTTACAAATGGGTACCTAAACGGGTAGACCCCAAATGATAGTTTCCATTTTCGTTTCCATTGCCCCTATAGATCCCTATGTTTCCCTACAGAATGCTTACGTAGCGTAGGCCAGAAACCTTTCTAAGCTCTAACACCTACAATCCTAGACTTACTGGTGCTTGAGAGAGAGTGGGGGAGTGGATAGAATCCCCGCATAAACCCATAATGGTACCTATATTCCCTCCCCCTAAACCCTAAATCCTGGACCCTAAACCTTAACCCCTAAACCCTAAACCCTAAACCCTCAACCCTAAACCCTAAACCCCCTAAACCCTCCTCCTTAAGCACCAGTAGGTAGACTCATCGACTCGGGCTTCTGGCCTTCTTGTCCAGCTGCTTCACATCTGCTTGCAATGCAACTTGGTCAATGGCCCGCGCGGGACCTGTCAAGAAGTTTAGGGTTTAGGGGACTTCAATGGGTTTGGGGTTTAGGGTTGAGGGGAACTCCAGTGGGTCTTAGAGACTCCGGCGTGAAAGTTGCACATGAGAAATGCTCTATAGACTCCTAGTATCCCCCCTTTAAGGAGTTTAGACCCCTAACCCTAGCCCTAAACCTTCTATCATCCCGTATGTAACCCCCCCCCCCTTTACGGAGTTTAGCCCCTTAACCCTAAGCTCTAAACCTTGAATAATCCCGTATATAACCCCCCTTTGAGGAGTTTAGACCCTAACCCTAAGCCCTAAACCTTGTATGATCCCGTATATAACCCCCCCTTCAGGGGGTTTAGACGATAGCTCACATGAGAATTTTGGGAGCTGGCTTGTCGGCCCTCTGCATGCAGTATCCATTCTTTGTGGGCTCACGACTGCATTTGGATATTACGAAAGAGGGGTTTATGGTTTAGGTATCGAATGTAATTCAATGACCCTGAAACTTCCTAAACCCTTGACAGCCTAAACCGCTTGGAACCAATGAAGCCTTACCGCTATTCCCAGCCTCTGTTGCAGGCGACCTAGCTTTATGTCCAGATTTTCTTTATACAAGGTTAGGTACCTTGAAAAGGGATGGGTTATAGAGGTCTGTCATGCAGGTCATGGTGAAGAATTGCTGCCAAAGTTTTTGTCATCTTCTAGATTATGCTAAAGACTTGCGTGCTACTTCACGTATGCAAGGGTTTAGGGCTTGGGGCCCTAAAGGCCCTAAACCCTTAAAGTCAAAACTTCAGAAACATCTATGTCCTAACCGCCTTCATTCCTTGAATCGACATTCCTTGAATCGATGGCGTCCTGTGCAGTCTTGGGCTTAGGGTGTTTAGGGTTAGAGTTTGGGGCATTTCGCTCAGATCTTTGGTGATGATCTGAGATAAACCCTTAACCCTAAACTAAAGCAGTCTACATGGTTTCCTATTAATGGGCTATCAGAAACCGAAGGTGCATAGCGTACCTTCCCAGCCACTACGTATTCAAAAGCTGAAACTGCATGATGACAATGACAACCAGTCATAGCTACAGGGGAGAAGCTCGGTAATAGCTCCTGTCCCAGACAGGGGTTAGGTTAGCGGGGGGTAGACTCTGAACCTAACATCTCAAACTACCCAAGCTCCAATATGATTGCACACGACCTGCAGCATAACCAAAGATCCTAAACCCTTATATCAATGCAAGTCCGAAGGAGCGGAGCTTAGGATTGCAAATAAGGTTTAGCCTTTATAGGGTTTAATAGACTGTTTCTGTATGCAGTATGTAAACGCTTCTTTTGTGGAGGCCTACTAATCTCACCCTACTAACACCCTGCTTGTAACTTGTAAGAGCTGTACTTGCAGCTGTAGGAACCTGGTGGAGGCACGCCCTGCTCAAAACTAGCCTGAAAACTCACACAGGCAGCTTCTCCAAGGACAGCAATGCCCTTAGCGCCCGGTTGGCTTCCATGCTAGCTTGATGGAGGGTTATGCAATCCCTAAGCCCCTTGAAGACTGAAACCCTATCTAAGGGAAATCCGGCCTTTGCAACGCAGTATTCCTCCTATGAACTCGTCCAACGTGCACTCGCCGTCCCCATCATCCAAGATCCGGAAAAGAGCGGCACTTTCCTTAGGGGGTAGGGTTTAGCGGTAATTGCCTGAAGTAGTTTGGGAGCTTTATGCGCTTTATCCCAGCAAGGCGCGGATGCGGGCCCTACGGATCTATAGGAATTATGTGGATCAATACTGAGCATTACATTGAGACATTTCACTGACAGCCTCATATGGTTTATGGTGGAGCTTTACAGTCTGTGCAGTTCCGCAAATAGGAAGGCAAAAAATCAGTTGCCAAAGAGTGGAGTGTTTCTTTTAGGTACAAGCGTCCGAAGGGCAAGTTATGGAGACTTCGCTTTGCCCTGCATAGCGTAACCCCTTCTTGCAATGTTTGAGGATTAGACTCGATGCTTGTGACGCTTTCAACACCATTACAGCATGATGGAAACTGCTTCTAAACACAAGCGTACGTCTGCTACCTCTTCGAAATGCCAAGCACAAAAGAGAATCATTTCGCACTGCAGCAACATAATTGTTATAGGTTGGGATTACAAGCATTGGACTGCTGTTGTGTCCTATATGGAGGGCTGTCGAAAACACTGGGCTACATATTGAGGGCGTTTATAAAAGCCCTAGACTCCATGTGTAGTATATCCCTTAATAGATCCTCCCTAAAAAACCTTATTTAGTCTACTGTAGGTCCCCACCAACCTCGATTTAGTCCGCAGCTCATATATTGCTTCCCCCAAAAAGCTTTGGGGTGGAGATGCCGCCTCGTCAACTAACATCTAATATTTGCTTTAGGGGTTTAGGGTTTAGGGCTGAATCAGGGTAATTTAGAATAGACTATATTCCCAATAGGGATTATGGACAAGAAAATGGAAGTTACTATAATGGGTTATATCTAGTATATATTGGGGGAAGGTTATAATACGTTTAATTCCAAATTCGAAGCCATTTAGGTACTATTCCCTACATAAACCACCATTTAGGGTGAGGTCGGGTCAGTTCGCTTTAAATTATCCAGTCAATGAGCACCCTCACATCCATATTTCTTAGATCGCCTCAAATCACGCGCTTGTTGTACACCGTCATATCTAGGCTGCCCAATCCCCCAACTCCTTTTCTCTCACTTGTCAGTAGGGCAGGAGGGAACAGAATCCCTGCATAATCCGTATCTAATATGTTCCCTACTAAGCCCCCAACCCTATATGGAAAACATGTATATATATATATACACTTATTTTTCATCATGTCTTACTAACCCCCAGTAAGTTCTGCCATGGCTCATGCACGTCCAAGTCTAATGTTTGGAAGTAGGCCTTCACCTGCTGTTGTGGGGATTGGTTTAAGGCTCCGGGCTTAGGGATGGGTTCTCTGGTGCCATTGTAGAAAGCATAATCTCATCTTTTCCTTTGGGATATTTGTAGCATTAGAGATTTTCCCTAACTCTTGAACAGCGGGGCTTAGAGCTCTGGCATTCACATGTCATAGGCTTTAGAGCCATTTCGGGCTTGGAGGCTAAATTAACTTTGTTTCTTAAAATCCGGGTCAGAATAAAGTAATGCCTCCGATGTACTAAGTTGTCCTGAGCCAGAAAATTCTCCAAACAATAGATCTTGACTTGACGCGTATCGCAACCCGTGCTTTCTAGTAACAAATCAAAAGCCCAATCTGTACCTACATCATACCCTAAACCCTTAACCCCAAACCCTAAACCTCGAACCCTAAACCCTCAACCCTAAACAAAGGCGGGACAGTTCCCCATTGGGATAATGGAAAATATAATGGAAACTACTATAATATTGGGATTATATAGGGGTAGTATTGGGAAGATGGAAAAGAAAATGAAAACTACTCCGCCTAAACCCTAAACCCTAAAACCTAAACCCCTAAACCCTAAACCCTAAACCCCTAAACCCCAAACCCTAAACCCCTAAACCCTAAACCCTTAGAGGTGTCACCATCCCTCAAGGCCAACACCTTGGCAAGAGCCTGCTTTTCCTACCAGGCCAGGGTTTAGGGTTAAGGGTTTAGGATCTAGGTTTTAGGGTTTAGGGTTAAGGGTTTAGGATCTAGGTTTTAGGGTTTAGGGTTAAGGGTTTAGGATCTAGGTTTTAGGGTTCAGGGTTTAGGATCTAGGTTTTAGGGTTTGG